>BPUM01000185.1:0-303188 GCA_020521455.1 Prunus kanzakura
TACCATCTCAAGGCCCCGTGACCGGATTGGCCACCTTCATAGCACCGCCGCCGAGCATGGTGGAACCTCTCATCAAGGTGGGCTCATTACCACCACCGACTTTGGTCCAATCTTGGAGCAACTTCATCCATTCCCTCCATTGCCTCCGCGCCCGACGCATGCTCTCGCTCACACCTCTAATGAAACCCTAGCCTGTGTGCAATTGGGCTCCACACACTTCTCTCCTCCCGATCCACGAAGTCAAGTAGACCTCAATCTGAGAGTTGACCAGCTAACTTAGAGAATGGACGACCAAAACAATTTGATGAGGCAGCTCCTCAACCAAATAAACTTGGCTCAAAACCTTGGCTTGGGACAACAGGGTGAAGAGAGAAGGATGGACGGACACGCCGATATGCAGTTCGATGGGTACCGAGCAGGTCGAGCAGGAGTAAGCAGACAAGGAGATGGACGACATGTCGCAGGCATCTGCGAGCCACACTCAGAGCCAACGAAGTTTCCCATCCAAACTGAATTTAAGGGCCAATGTGCGTGAAAGGCTAGGCCCACAACCTGGCATCCGTGCTCGCCTGGGCCCGCAGGGAAACGTGCTTGAAAGGCTAGGCTCCCAGAGAGGCCAACCTGACGGCCACCACCATGAGGATCGTGAAGGAAGGCACTCTGCTGCTCGCTCACAGAGAAATGTTCACGAAAGGCTAGGCTCTCAGGGAGGTCAACCAGATAACCCCCACAATGAGGACCGTGAAGAAAGGCGCTCCGCTGCTCGCTCTCGAAGAACCAATTCTCACCGCCAAGCGGAGAATACCTCGCAAGCGCAGTCTACCAACACGCAGCCTAGGCAGCACAGCCGAGAAGGTCAACCCTTGCAAACCAACGAGGAAGTCAATCAGCGTCGTCCAAATCGCCGAGGTCGCCCACGTGACCGACTAACCATGCGTGTGGAAGACGTTGAGAAACTTGTAAATAACCGATTTCGAGACTTAAAGATTGGCGGAAATTTCGAAGATACACTACGCATGGAAGTAGACCGAGCAAACTCCTCACCTTTCACTGCCGAAATTGAGCAGGCTACTCCTCCAAAACGATTCTCAACGCCCTCTTTCACATGCTTCAAAGGAGATTCCGATCCCGAAAGCCATCTAAAGCATTTCAAGAGCCTTATGATCCTCTACAAAGCCGAAGATGCGCTAATGTGCAAGGTGTTTGCGAGGAGCAGCTCAGGACTGGTTCCATACCTTGCCCTCCGGGTCGATCAACAGCTTCAAGGAGCTTGCTTATGTCTTCACCAAAGAGTACACTTCTTACCGGACGATCAAGAAGAATCCTGACCATCTGTACAACCTGCGCAAGAAGCCCAACGAATCTCTTCGAGATTACATCAAGAGATTCAAAGCAGAAAAGGCTAACATCGTAGGATGCAATGATCGAATCGCGTCCTCGGCATTCAAGAAAGGTCTTCCAGCTGAGCACGACTTATACCGCGAGCTGACTATCACTCCCAGCCAGACTCTGGTAGAGGTCTTCGCGACCGCGGAACGCTATGCACTCTGGGATGACGATCGAATCGCCGCGAAGAAGTCCACCGAGCAGGAAGATCAGCCAACTAAGCGGGCAGGCCAAAGAAGCGACAGGTTTAGCAGCAGGGACAAAGACAAACGTAGGTCGCACCCACAAGGAGACACTACGACAAAGGAGAACTACACCAAGTTCTCCATCCCCATACATCAAATTTTAGCCCAAGTGAAGGACAAACCTTGGGTAAAAAGACCGCCACCCTTGAAAGGAGATCCGGATAAGAGGGATACTAGAAAGTATTGTGCCTTCCATGCGACGCACGGGCACAATACGAATAATTGCTTTGCTTGGAAAGCACACCTCGAAGAACTCGTAAGAGAAGGACACTGCACGGAATTCATCGTGAAGCAGGCCATCCAGCGAATCGAGGACCGCGATGCCGCGAACAAGCCACCTCAAAAAGTCATAAGGATTAACACAATCCTAGCCGACTCCGAGGAATCCGGGCTGACCAGCAAAGAAAAGAAGAGGAAGATCAAACAGGCCACTGTGATCTCCCAGGCAGAAGACGATCCCGTGATCGGCTTCCAAAAAAAAGATCTAGTCGGTCTCGATCTGCCACACAACGACGCCGTTGTCATCAGCATTCAAATCGCTCAGGCCATGGTCTATCAAATCCATGCAGACGAGGGTAGTGCAGCCAATATCCTACAATTGGCAGTCATCCAGCAAATGGGCTTAGAGACAAAGATAAACAACGGTTACTGTGGGCACGATAGATCTCGAAGTCTACTCCCTACCTGTAATCAGCTCGCAAACATTCATGGTCATTGATGAAGTCTCGCCCTACAATGGCATTCTGGGCAGACCATGGATCAGCAAGATCAACGCCATCACCTCCGCCACACATCAGAAAATCCGCTACCCTATCCCTGGGGGCGGTATCGGTGAGATCAACAGTGATCAGGCAATGACGAGGAAATGCTCAGCTCAAGGGCTGAAGAGAAGCAAGCAAACACAGTTCCTCCCTGTAAATCAGGCAGATATGAAGGGAGTAGAGCAACCAGAGGAGAAGGCAAATCCCGTTCCTGACGGCCGAGCTGAGCAATAGCTACTCCCCAATAGCAATCAAAGAATCAGGACCAAGTCGAGGAAATTCGTCCGGAGGTCTCTCCTGAAGAAGGATGGAAGCCCGAAGAGGACGTTGAGCTAGTACCCCTTGATCCTGACAAGCCAGGGAGAAAAGCGCGGATCGGCTCGCGCCTAAGCCAGGAGGAAAAGGCAGAGCTTGCAGCCTTCCTCCAGAATAACAAAGACGTATTCGCATGGTCCCCATGCGACATGCCAGGCATTGATCCCCAGATCATCTGCCATTGCCTACACGTCAACCCAGCAATCAAGCCTGTAGCGCAGAAGAGACGCAACTTTGCCCCCGAGCGGGTTGCCATCATTGAAGCCGAGATCGACAAGCTCCTAGCTGCCGGTTTCATTAAAGAAGTCTCCTACGCAGAATGGCTGGCAAACGTTGTTTTAGTAGCAAAGAAAGATAAAGGCCTGTGGAGAGTGTGCGTTGACTACACCGACCTCAATAAGGCATGCCCTAAAGACAACTTTCTACTGCCAAAAATTGATCAGCTCGTCGATTCAACTTCCGGCAATCAACTACTAAGCTTTATGGACGCCTACTCCGGCTACAATCAAATCATGATGCATGAAGACGACAAGGCAAAGACCTCTTTCATCATCGAAAGAGGTACATACTGCTACAAAGTCATGCCCTTTGGGCTGAAGAACGCCGGAGCAACCTACCAAAGGCTAGTAAACAAAATTTTCAAGGAGCAAATCGGTAAAACTATGGAGATCCCCGTAGACGACATGTTGGTCAAAGCTCCCCAGCGAGCAGACCACATCACAAACCTCGCCGAGGCATTCAGCCTGCTCCGAACATACAACATGAAGTTGAACTCGAGCAAATGTACATTCAGAGTCTCGTCTGGCCGATTCCTAGGATACTTAGTCACCCAAAGAGGAATTGAGGCACATCCGAATCAAATCAAGGCTATACTCAACATGAAGTCACCTGCCACAACAAAGGAGATACAAAGTCTAACGGGTAGAGCAGCAACTCTCAACCGATTTCTCTCGAGATCTACTGACAAGTGCAGGCCATTCTTCAAAGCCTTGAAGAAAGGACACAAGGACAAGTGGGATGACGAGTGCGAAGTAGATTTTCAAAACTTGAAAACCTACCTCACTACACCTCCCCTACTCTCAAAACCGATACCGGGCGAAGACTTGTACATCTACCTGGCGGTGTCCGACTCAGCCATCAGCTTAGCTCTCATCCGAGAAGAGATGGGGGCACAACATCCGGTATTCTACACTTCAAAAGCTCTCCTCGACGCAGAGATTCGCTACCCGAAAATGGAGAAGCTCATTTTTTCACTTGTAGTTTCCACAAGAAAGCTAAGGCCCTACTATCAACCGCACCGGATAATTGTCATGACAGAATTTCCTTTGAGATCGATCCTCCACAGCCCCGACGCCTCTCAGCGACTCATGAAATGGGCTATCGCCCAGAAGGCTGGTCACGACGGCGAGTGTGGCAACCACTCTGGAGGCAGGTCACTCGCCCAGAAGGCTCTAAATATAGGCTATTTCTGGCCTACCATGCGCCATGACTCGATTGAGTATGTCAAAAGATGTGATTGCTGCCAACGGTACAAACCGGTTCCTAACCTGCCTGCCGAAATCTACCATCCGCAGAACAGTCCGTGGCCTTTCATGCAATGGGCCATCGATTTAGTGGGCCCTATGCCAACGACACCAGCTAATAAAGAAATGATGATCGTCGCCACTAATTACTTTACTAAATGGATCGAGGCCGAAGCTCTATCCTCTACTAAAGAAGCTGATGTGGAACAATTCATCTGGAGAAACATCATCTGCCGATTTGGCTGCCCACAATCACTGGTTACCAACAATGGCTCACAATTTATCGGCAAGCAGATCACCGCCTTCTTCAAACAAATACGGCATTAAACAGCATATGTCTACCCCTAGATATCCTCAGGGCAATGGCCAAGCCGAGGCATCCAACAAAATAATATTGGATTGCCTAAAGAAGAGATTAGAAGGCGCCGAAGGAAAATGGGTAGACGAGCTCCCTGGAGTACTATGGGCTTATCGCACTACCAAACAAAAATCAACTGGCGAAACCCCGTTTTCCCTCGCCTATGGAACTGAAGCGATCATCCCTCCGCACGTCACTGTCCCCTCCATAGGCATTGAAGTGGGCAGTATTGAGCAGAACTCCGAGCAGATGAGACTCAACCTTGACTTACTTGAAGGCGAGCGCGAGAAGGCCATTGTTCGAGTCGCCTCCTATCAACAACGGTTGAAGTCTTACTACGACAAAAGAGCCAAGGTCAGACAGTTTCAACCAGGCAACCTTGTGCTAAGAAAGACCTTCATCACTGCGCAAAGACAAGGGTCCAAAAAGATGAAACCCAATTGGGAAGGCCTTTACATGATCAGCCGGTCTGGGGGCAGAAGAAGCTACACGCTCGGCACCACGACAATGGAATGTCTGCCACCTCCAAAGATACTATCCATGACGCTTCTTCCTACTCGCTCAGTCCCCAGCAGATTACTGAACTCTGCACATTTCTGAAGAAGAGAAGCAAACTACTACAAATTCCAGAATGTGCCACAACAAAAGACCGTCGCCCATAAGCAGCGTCCTTCGGGAGACGCAGGGCGACAACCAGAAGCGTCCTTTGGGAGACGCAGCCCGCAAAGAAGCGTTCTAAGGGAGACGCAGGGTGCGCCAGGTATTTCATAAGGGAAGTATCCAGGTTCCTATCCGTTTCCTAAGAGAGGCAGGATAAATCATACAGTTGCCCATAAAAATCATCCTAAGGGAGACGTAGGGCGACAACCAGAAGCGTCCTTCAGGAGACGCAGGGTGCGCCAGGTATTTCCTAAGGGAAGTATCCAGGTTCCTATCCGTTTCCTAAGGGAGGCAGGATAAATCATACAGTTGCCCATAAAAAGCGTCCTAAGGGAGAGGCGACGACCAGAAGCGTCCTTCGGGAGACGCAGCCCGCAAAGCAGCATCCTAAAGGAGACGCAGGGTGCGCTAGGAATTTCTTAAAAGGAGGTCACCATGCCTCCTGCGGGAAGTATCCAGGTTCCTATCCGTTTCCTAAGGGGGGCAGGATAGCCAAACAGTTGCCCATAAAAAGCGTCCTAAGGGAGACGCAGGGCGACGACCAGCAGCGTCCTTCGGGAGACGCAGCCCGCAGAGCAGCATCCTAAGGGGGCTGCAGGGTGCGCCAGGAATTTCTTAAGGGAGGTATCCAGGTTCCTATCCGTTTCCTAAGGGGGGCAGGATAGTCATACAGTTGTCCATAAGCAGCGTCCTAAGGGAGACGTAGGGCAACGATCAGAAGCGTCCTTCGGGAGACGCAGCCCACAAAAAAAGTCCTAAGGGAGACGCAGGGTGCGCCAGGAATTTCCTAAGGGAGATATCCAGGTTCCTATTCATTTCCTAAGGGAGGCAGGATGGTCATACAGTTGCCCATAAAAAGCGTCCTAAGGGAGACGCAGGGCAACGACCAGAAGCGTCCTAAGCTTTCTCCAAAAAAATGCAGAATACGCCCGGAATCCCTCATGAGTGACCCCGGCTTTTGCAAAAATCATAAGGGGAAATGTACAGCCAAGACACTAGCCGGTTACTCAAGCAGTTCACAAGACAATATGCAGATTGAAGTTGAAATGATAATTGAAATTTCCATAGCAAAGTGACCAACCAGCCAAGTTCAAACAAAAAGAAGATGGTCAAACAAGACCAATTATTCTAAACAAAAAGCATACTACAAAAGCTGAAAAGAAATAAATGAGTCTTCATCTACTCTGAAACGGCGGCAGGGGATCCTTGATCTGCAGCCTCTTCAGCGTCCACCTGATCAGCCACGCTCTCAGCGGATCCGCATGCCTGATCTATGACGTCTGCCACCACTCTCATCAACACGTCTCCGGACGTAGGCCAAACGGGCCACATTCATCGACACGTCTTCGGACGTAGGCCAAACGGGCCACCCTCATCGACAGGTTTCCGGACGTCTCATCGACACGTCTCCGGATGTAGGCCAAACGGGCCACACTCATCGACACGTCTCCGGACGTAGGCCAAACGGGCCACTCTCATCGACACGTCTCCGGACGTAGGCCAAACATGCCTGCATCCTCTACAAGGCTAGACTTGTTCACCTTGAGATCAGCCGCTGACATTGCAGAAGAACCCTTCGCCCAGGCATATGACTCTCTTGCTTTCTTAGCCTCTGCCAACCTCACCTTCAAAGGAATTGGCAATGACGAATCAACTCCACGCTTGACTACTCGTGACTCAAATAGATGGATCATGACAGTTTGGTGGATAAGCAGACCTCCCAGGTGAACTAGATAGCACACGGACTACTTCACGGAGCAGATCACGATCTCCAAACTCATCAGTAAGAGGCTTAAGGGAAACATCCCTAATATTGCGCATACCGCCAATGTTCTTGCTATCCGCACCAACAAGATGTTTGGCCCTAGCAGATGACGAGGGAACAGCTCCTAAATGAGTCTTCTCGGCATAAGGGAACTGTGGCTTCTTCCTCAATGGAGACACATTCCTCGCCCGTGAAGAAGTAGCTTGAGTTCTCGAAGACTTGACATCAGCCTTCCTCTTTTAGGGGAGTTTTGCAGAACACTCCTCCTGTCTAGCAGGCAGATCATCAGGGTCCAGACCATCCTGCTTCCATCTCTCGATATCCTCAGCAGGGGGCAGTCTACCGACTTCTTCCCGATACTAGCTCAGCAGGAACCAGAGGCCACCGCCTCTCCATCCGTCTTCGACCGCCAGTCACGACGACAACCAGCCTAGTCCTACCAAGCTAGTCCTCGCAGCGAAAAAATATACGTGCTCAACTTACCTTGGGATGCACGACAACTCCTCTCTTCGACAAGCAGTACAAATTCTCCAAGATCTTTCTCAAGCTAGAAAGTAGAGAAGTTAAGTTTGCGATGTGAGAAAGAGTGAAGAGAAGCCATGTATTTATACAAGTTGGACAACCCAGGTCAAAGAAGGAATCGCAAGCTCATTCCTACTGGGAATCCAACTCCAAGAACAGTCAGAAGCCTACTCCAATTGGGAAACTGATCTGCAAAAGGAGTCCAACTCAAAACCCAGATACAGTTGGAGAGCCCGAAAAATAATTTCATCTCCTACATGCTACGCAAGCGCCATGCAGAAGCTGGGGGGGCATTTGTGGGAGCAAATATTTTCGTCTCCAATCAGAGCACGCCACGTGGAAAAGAAGATTATCCCGTAAATTGATTAATTAAACCAATTTATTTGGTTAATTAATTAATTAATTGGGATAATATCTTAATTATAGGGTATTATCTTATAATTAATAAAGATAATATCATTAAATCAGATATTATCTTTATTTAAATGAGATAATATCATTAATTCGAATATTATCACAATAAGGGGATATTATCTGAATAATTAATTATCAGATATTATCATAATAAAGAGATGTAATCGAGTCCGACTCAATCTCTACGAAACCCTAGCCCCGAGGCTACGAAACCCTAGCCCCGAGGCTCCTATAAATAGATGGGTTTATTCATCATTCAAGGTACTTCAAAAATCCTACTTCAAAACCTAGCTCCAAAACCCGAGAAAATACCCGAAGCTCTCTGTCTCTCCCTCTCCACTCTCCACTCTCCATATTTTCTCCACACGGCTCCGGCCACCCGGTTTACATCATACAAACTCCGTACCCTTTGCTTAGCTATTGTTTTCCTACAAACACTCAAACTAACTTAGGCATCGGAGGGCCTTTGGCCAACACCCCCTGGGTGTGGTCTATTTACTCCAATCTGTTTTACAGGAATCGAGGAAGAGAGAGAAGGAAGATCGAAGGTTCAAGGATCTAGAAGCGAATATTCTCCCGTGAGATTATTTGCACAAACACATATGACATCACTAAAACAAGAATCATATGCATGCTCCTCCACCAAGAAATGTAAGAGAGAGAGAGAGAGAGAGAGAGAGAGAGAGCAAAAGTCTCCTTCTTCTAGAAATAAAATAAAAAAAAAGAGTGAGAGAGCGAAAATCTACTCCGATGGTTTAGGTCGACTAGGCCCGGCCAGCTCTAAGATTAGATAGAACTTGGACCAATGGTTTGAAATCTTGAAGACAGCCCGTTTAAGCCCATGTAAGACCAACCAGACCCACCCAAAGAGTTTGCATAATATTGCATTTAATATCATAAGTGCAGTGGGCTAATTCAAATTCAATCATCTCAATTGATTTCGTTGGTATTGAAAATAGTGGCAAACTAGCAAAGGTGCCCGCGCGATGTTGCGGGTTTTAAAACTATCTGACATGTGTACAAAGTTGGGAAAATATGTAGTAAGTTTAAGTTACAAAATAAAGCCTAATAACATGTTTTATATGTTGCTTGTCATCTTAAAATATTGGACATGTTTTATAGCAGCAATCAAAATATCAACAGTTTGAGCTGCTCCTTGTTCAAAAGAGTTTGTACGTGCCTTTACATATATGCAGCTAGTGGGGGAAAGGGATTTTTCTGCCTTGATGTTTGTTTAAAGGGGATCTATCTCTTGTTAGCTCTACTGTAGAAGTGGTTTTTGTTTCTTTCTTGTCTTTTGCAAGGGTTTTAACTCTGTTGGTACAAATTCGGAAAATAGCAAGTGTTAGTGTAGATAAATGGAGAAATTAATTAGCCAAATCAGCCAGAGCAACCAAAAACAACATTGTCAAGTTAATTAGGCGCTACTATGCATAGCATAGAGCCAGTGAGGATGTTTTGAGTAAAGTAATAATAAAGAATGATACGCTGATCAATGCTAAGATAGTAATATATAAATCAGCCACTAAAATTTAGTATAAACAGTGGGGATAGTGAGCATCAAAAGAGAGAGGGGTGAAAAGGGAACATAAGTAAAAATTTAGTAAAGAACAGAGGCAAAAAGGGAAGAGCAGAAAAGGTTTAGTGGAGGACATTTTTGGCAATCCACTGTGCTGAAGAGAAAACAAAACTGAAAACCGCATTAAAATGAGGGGCATTTTCGTCACTACAATATGCTTAAGAACAGTGTAGGGTGGATTGAGCTTTAGTATATATATAATTTATTTGGTAGATATTTGGCTAGCGGATGCAAAATTCTTGTCTTTTAATTACTTGTCCTAGGCACTGGATCTGGAGTTACATGTATGGCAACATTATCTCCCAATCAACCACCACACAAACTCTTGAAATAATCTAATATATCAGTTACATGCATCCTTGTACAATACAAATGATGTGCAACCCAAATGATGCATCATGTATCAATTCCACATGTAGCCACATAGTGGAGAGTCACTCCCTAATCTTAATATACAAAACCTAGAAGAAAAAAAAAAACGCCCGGCTCACCAAGCCCGTCTTGGCCCAATGGGGTGTGGGCTAGGCCAAGCTATTTGAAACCTTGGCCCGTCTTGACCTAACCCCAAAAACACGATAAATCCAGCCCAAACCCAAAAATTTTATGCCGGCCTGACCCAATGACAAATCCTAGTTTTTATGTATATGGATATGTAGAGAATGTTGTTTAACAATATGTTCAATTGACATTGAGTCAACTATCGAAATCCCCCCATGATCTTGTACCAAAAAATTCAATTTGCCCCTAAACTTTTTTCAGTCAATTATGGATCGGAACACTAGTCTTTCTTTTTTCTGAAGTAAAGTGGGTATCATGAGTAGAAATTTACAAGAAAGAATCAATAATTATAAATTATGGATATTGGGACGTAGACTAGATTATTTGTTTGTTTTTTTTTTTTCCAAAAGCAGAAAGGAACAAATGTTTTTAAGAGCAAGAAGAAGATACATAAAGGTCATGCCTCTAAAGGAATCCCTTGGTTAATTAATAAAGAGCACAACTCCTACGCCCATAAAGCAGATATTCTTAATACAAAGATGGTTCTTTAGTTTTGTAACAAAACAATTTGCAGGTTTCAAACTTTGCTTTTCTCTCTCCAACATCGATGTAATCTTCTCCAGTACAAAATTGCTCCACCGTTAGGAGCGTTTCAAACTTTATTCCAAAGCCAGAAACCTCCTTTTTCTGGTCATTTCTTCATTTCTTTGGGGGTCTGAGTTATAGCAACGTGAACGGGGATGTGGTTTCCCACATTGAAAGGGCCTGCTGGCTTCATCCTTCCTTAGACCTCTTATTTTTCTTAACTATTCCATTCTAAATAAGAGCTTGCAACGACAACTCCATAAATCTGGATCATCCTGGTGAGTTTCTCCTTCAAATTGAATACAAATTTTAAGACTTAGAATGACCATATATAATTATATATACGTCTGTGTGTAAGAAACATGCAAGCTCTCAATCCTCCTCTCTTTTTATCAATGAAATCTGGAAAGCTTCAAATCAGGAATAAACAAACGTCAGTCATCTATGCATATATATTGAAATAATTAATTTGAGTTTTTTTTATTCATTTATTTTTTTCATTTTTCACTTCAAAAAATTAATTTATTCTAACTTCATCTAATACTGTCTTTCTTGTTCTGAAATAACGTGGGTATCTTAAGTAGAAGAAAGTTACAAGAAATCATTCATAGTGGGATATAGACTAGATGATTTTTTTTATTTTCTTTTATTTTTGGAAAAAACGAATCCTTTTTAAGAGCAAGAAGATAATACATGACGGTCATATTGATCTCAAAATCCCTGTAGGAATCCCTTAATTAATTTAAAGAGTACAACTCCTATGTGCATAATATATTTTCACTACTACTATGATGTAAAGCACCAAGTTGATGCTAACAGGGTCTAGCTCTGTGAAAAATGGTCTTGATTTGGAAATAGTGATAAATAATAATAAAAAGTTGGAAATCTCATGGCACTTTAATAGTGTGTGTGTGAAACTACCATGGTATATTAAAGCAGACGAGTGCAACAAACAATTTAGTTACATTAATTGTTTTTGTTGTACAAAACAATTATTTCCATATATTTTGGCATATTAATAGAAGCAGAGGTAGTTAAACGTGGAGTTCTAGTTTGCACCATTGCAATTTATGAGTTCTAGTTTGACATGTGATCATAAAGACTTCCATTTTAGAACTCATATATTTGATCGCATTCAGTGTACTTGTTCCCCTGCAAGCACCTACACACATATCTTGGTGTCACCACACTTCATGACTTGAGACCTTGTCATCCTCTACATTTAGAGAAGATATTGTGTGTACTGGTCTTGGCGGAAGATCAATGCCCAATTGATATTCCTATGACCATGAACATTTTAGAATGTGACTAGGGACCATGATAAGTCTCAATGTATGCAATCTCATTACATAGTTCTCATGTCTACTTTCATATTCCTAGGACTATAGTTGTTTTACTTTTATGATAATAGACCAAATATCATGGTTGAAAACAACTGGTCTTGCCCATGAATAACTTAATAAGTTATTACAAACGATGTCCTTAACATTAACTATCACATAATTAGATGGCTTTAAGGGCATAGTAGTAATAGCTAAATGGAAGAATCGAGCAACCGGGTCCAATTCAGTCACAAATACCAAATTTTGGTAACTAGAGTGTCATTTAATGTGTGGTGATGCAAAATTAGTGAATGAAGTAGGGGCACATAAAAAATGAAAACGAAAATTGAAAATACTTTCAAGTTGTTTTAAAAAAATAAGGGTGATTTTGAAAACTGAAAAACGAAATATGTTACAATTTAAAATAATAAAAAAGTGAACAACGAAACTGAAAACTGAAAATGAAATGGTTATCAACATCTTAGTTTTTAATTATTTAACAATAGTATTTGATGAGTTGTGACTAATCATGAATAAAGTTTTGACGAATCAAATTAAAAACCGAGATGTTGTGCCCTTTGCCTTTTGAATAAATTTAACTGTTGTTTGTTCAAATAAAATAATTTAATTCATAAAAGAATTAAGGGTTTGTTTGGTATCCTACTCAAAAATCAAGATTTTTTTTAAAACGTACATGAGTTTAAATACTGATTTTAAGATCTAAAAACTTGTTTGGTATTGAATTCCAAAATATTTTCAAGATCTAAAAAAATTAAAATTAGAATAAGAAAATCATAAACGCTAATTCCCAAATTGAAATTAACAAAAGAAGAGAGAGAGAGAGAGAGAGAGAGTGTGTGTGTGTCTGTGGAGAGAGGGATGAAAGAGAGAAAAAAAAAACCCTAAAATCTCACTTTGTTTTGTTCTCAATAATGGGGGTGTTGAGGTTTTTTTTTTTTTTTTTTTTTTTTTTTTTTTTGCGTTTTTAAAAATGGGTCTACCAAACGGGTTTTTTCGGCTTTGGACTTCTGTGTTTTGAGTTTATAAAATTGGATCCAAGTAGGATACCAAACGGGCCCTAAGTTTCTAACATTTTCGTATGTATATAGAATCATAGTAAATTTTAATGGGGTTTTACCAAAAAGGAAAAATAGGAAGGCAAAATTTTAAAATAGTCCACCCCTTCCAAAATTGGACAATCCAGTCCAGTAACTGTCATTTAGTGACATGGAATATTAACTCTTTTGTCACTCACTGAGAGTGACATTGACAAATTCATAGTCGCCGTCAGTAAAGACAGATTCATAGCCGCCGTCAAGTCCCACCTCAAAAGCTCCCTCCTTCTCTCCCACCCCAGATCCATAGCCGACATAGCCTAAGGCCTCAAGCCCTGGCACAAGAGCCCCCACCACAACCTTCACCACCACATTATCGTCATCTCCAACATTGTCACGACCGCATCTAACCTAGGGTTAATTACAGTTTAGTACATTGTGGTTACACCCTTAGGCCCTGTTTGGTGGGCTGGACCGGATGAGACTTTTTCAATTAAAGTGGACATGGGTCCAGTTTGTTGTTTGGTGGGCTTAATTGTATCACACACTGGCTAGGACCACAATTTTTGTTTAGGATATGAATACAGCATACGCTGGATATCAAAACCCATGTTGAAGACTACCTCGCGTCGTCTTCTCTTGCCGAATGTGAAGTCTCCCTCGTGTCGTCTCCTTTGCTTCATCTCCTCCACGTCGTCTCCCTCAGCCACTTCGCGTCGTCTCTGCTCTATCTCCTCTCCTCTCTCCTCTCTCCTCTCTCTCTCTTCTGATTTTTCTTTTTTAAAAACTGATTTCTCTGTTTGTTATCCATATTTTTCTGGGTTAGATATTGAGTGTTGTAGTTTTTTGGGTTTGATTTCTTTTGATACCTTTCATTAAAATCTTTCAGATATGTTCCCATCCAGAATTTGCAGAATTTGTTTTTTTTTTAATGTTGTTTTTAGTTTGTATTTTCTATGATCTGAAAGTTATACTGTAGATTTTTTTTTTCTTTTGTTTCAAATTACCATATTGGTTTTGGTCTACAATCTTTTCTCTTGTATAATTTAAAAAAATATATAGATTTTCTTATGATAGAAAAACATGAATTTTTTATCTGATAAAGAGAAATTTCGATTAGAAAAAAAAAATACTGAAAAAAGAGGAAGAAAGATTCTGAAGACAAAAAAAAGTAAGGCATTGATGCAAAAAGTTGGAATTTTGCATTTGATTATTGTTAATAATAAAATAAAATAGAATAAAATGATTTATTAAAAATATGTTAATTTTAGTCTGTTGTTTGGTGCAAAAAATGAATATAGGACTGGATTCAGAACCTAGCCAGTCTAAGCAAGCCCAATTCAATGCTTCAAAGCCCATCATAATCAATCCAAGCCAACCCATCAAATGGGGCCTTAAAACATGTTAGTCCCTATCTTTTCAATTTTTATAATCACATATCCCGATCTTTTAAATTTATTACAATGTGGTTCTGCTATAGGGTTTCTGTCATATCTCTCTGTTAGTTGCCTACGTGGCACTAGGGATCTCACATTTTCTTTTTCTTTTTAAAATTTTAAATTGATTAAAATATAAATAAAATATTAAAAACAAAAAAAATTAAAACTAAAACAAAAATAAAACTCTCACTCTCTCTCCTTATGCTTTCACTCTCCCCATCAATTTCTTCTCCCCTAATTCCCCATGACCACCACACTCCCCCAGCCGAACCCAGAATCCAGGGCCCTCCACCCTAAACCCTAATATGAAATGGGTTTTCTGACTGCCAGGAAAGTTTTTCTCCTCCTCTACGTTCTCCCTCTCCCCAATCGATTTCTTCTCCCCTCATTCCCCATGACCATCCCCCCACCCACCCCCGCCCCAATGAACCCAAAATCCAACGTCCTCCACCCGAAACTACATAAAAGAGAAAAAAAAAAAGCATCCATAGACCACCCCCCCACCCCGGCAACGAATCCAACAATGACGAGAGACCACAGCCCACCACCCTCCTCCCTACCCCGCAACCACCGCATAGCCCACAGAAAAAAAAAATTTCTCAAGACACCAAAAAATACACCCAACCCACCCCACCTAGATTCCACCACAACAGAACCCCCACCCCACAGACCCTCAACCCACCCACATATGCAAACTATGTTCGATTTTTTTATTTATTTATATTCCCAATTTGTTGGTTTTTGAATTTGCAAAGAAAATAGTGGTGGTGGAAACTCAAGTTGGAGAGAGAGAGAGAGAGAGAGAGAGAGAGAGAGAGAGAGAGAGAGAGAGAGAGAGTGAGAGAAACGGGGCTTCATGTTGCGCCATAATGGGTATCCAATTATGAACCCTAAACTGATCCTATTCCTAGAATCCTTAGGAGTCATTTCATTGAAGCCATATTCAAAAAACAACAAATTGAAATATACAAATTACAAAATGTTTTTAGTAAGCAACAGAAATCAAATCTTACGATTTCAGCTTCCTCTTCCTCCCGGCCATAGTGATTGGGAATGAATATAAATATATATCCTAATTGGAAACCCCCAAGAAAAAGAATCTGGTGACAAAATTAGGGGAAAGTCATTTAGTTGAGCTCTTTTTCCAAATACTTTGATTCTTTTCAGAATCGACGGGGGAGAGAGAGAGAGAGTTTTATTTTTATTTTTGTTTTTGTTTTTAATATTTTAATCATATTTTAATTAATTTAAAATTTTAAAAAATAGTGTCACGTAGACAACTAATGGAGAGATCTGACTGAAACCTTAATGGCGGAACTACATTGTAACAAATTTAAAAAATTACGGTATGTGATCGTAAAGATTGAAAAGATAGAGACTAACATGTCTTAAGGGTGTAACCACAAGGTACTAAACTGTAATTAACCTAAAAAACTATCCTCTGCTGCCCAGCATGTCTCACCCGCGCAGTCTCCTTGATTCATAGAATCCAAAAAAAAAAATATGGAAAGAATAAAAAAAAGTTGCAAATATAAATTTTAAAAATTCATAACCGCCCAAGTTTTACTACTACATATTATGTAACACTGGATATCTTTGTCAAAGAGACAAAAATAGGCACCCAAGAGAAACTAGTACAGTAATTAAGGTAATGGATAGCCTAGCTTAGAGCAAGTCCAGCAGTGGGGTTTGGATTGAGACAAGGGGGGGTTTGGGAGAAAAAGGGCCTCCAGCAGCAAGGTTTGGCCCGAGTTGGTGGTGGGGTCCATGAAGTCGGGCTGGCCCGAGGGCAGATCCAGCCTTAGGTCCAAAACTCGGGGGAGCTGATGTCATCGATGGCGTCAACTCTGCGCGCGCCCAACGGCTCTGGGACAGCTCGTGCAATCTGGGCGCTCCGATCTCCTTTCTCTCTCCAATCCAACGGCAGCAAATATTTTTGCTATAAAAAAATGAAAAGAAATCTGGAATTTTTTTAAAAAAAATACACAAAAATACTGTAATTTTTTTCTATAAATACCTACCATTACTCTTCACTTTCAACACCAAATCCTCATACATTTTCTTCTACTTCTACTATTATTCACTTTTTACTCAACATTTTATTCACTTTCAAGTTTTATTTTTCTTTATCAACTTTATGGCTTCTTCTATCGATGGTGTTGGGGCATGGAGCACCATGGAAGATGTTTTGTTGTGTGAGTGTTAGGTCCAAATTTCTCATTGTCTCGTCACGGGCAATGAGATAAAATTCTGTCAAACGTGGAAAAAAATTCATTCCGAATTTTGTGAAAGATTAGGTTCGACCCGTACGGAAATGACATTGTCTAGTAGGTGGAAAATTCTCAATAAAGAGTTGGGGAAATGGAGAAATGCTTTGGCAAAAGCGATGGACAACCGTAGAAGCGGGGAAAATCTTACCGATGAGGTAAATTATTTGTAATTTTTGTTTTATTAATTTTAATGTGCTCATATTTTTTTATAAATGTTTATTGCATTGTCAATAGTTTGTTAATATTTCATTAATACCCAATATTTTGTTAATGTTTCTTGCATTGCAATTACTTTTTAATGTTTATTGCATTGACAATATTTTTTAATGTTTCTTGCATTGCAATTATTTTTTAATGTTTCTTGCATTGACAATATTTTTTAATGTTTCTTGTATTTCCACTATTTTTTTTAAAATAAATTGTACAAGCACAAATGTGGTTTGGTGCTACTAGGCAAGGAAAAAAATCTTTTAACCATCAAGAATGTTGGGAGGTAGTCAAAAATTGCAAACGTTTCAGAATTATTCCCACGGGTCCGGAAGTTGTGTTGAACGAGACGCCACTCCATAATTCAACGCCACTCCATAATTCAACGCCACTCCATAATTCAACGGCATCAGATTCACCTCTCGATTCCCCGATGAGTGAAGACTCACCCATTGAAAAGGAGCGGAGGCCTATTGGGAGAAAGGCGGCGAAGGCAAAGAGAGTGAGTAATTCTACTAGTAATTGATCTAAATTTTTGGAGGAAATTGCAAGGCAAAGCGCCATGAGACTTGAAATAGAGAGGAAAACCCAAGAAGATGACAGGATATTTCAAATGGAATGTGTACAACAAAGGGAGTATGTACGCAAGCAAAACATTGAGAAGCAGGATCGGGAAACCATGGCCATGGATACAAGCCATATGTCCCCTGAAACAAAACAATTTTGGAAGCTAGAACGAAGGGATGTTATGAAACGAAGACTTTTTCGTGATGATGGACCTAGCAACACGGATTGGTTAAATGATCAAAACAATTAAGTTAGTTTGCTTGCTTTTTATTTTCAGTGTATTTTAATGTTTTATTTTGAAAATTAGTTGTAATTCATGTATTTTATTTTCATTGTATTTTAATGTTCTATTTTGAAAATTAGTTGTAATTCATGCATTCAATAAAATACCTTTTTATTAAAAACATTTCATACATAAAAAAACAAACCACATCCAAAGCATTAAAAATAAACAAACCACAACCAAAGCCTTAAACTAAAAAAACATAACACAAAATAAAACATAAACATAATAAATAAAACAAACTTGTTCACTTCACTTCATTAACCGTCATTGCCTTTCACCGCCCATAAATGCTCGATCAAGTCAACTTGACGTCGTTCATGAATATAAGACGATTGCATCTCCATATATCGATCAATCATACGGGTCATTACACCACCTTCCCTAACCAACGGTTCATGCTGCACTGGTTCTCCATTTGGCCCCATGGGTTTTTCATAAATTCGTGTCAAGGCCGTGTTCATTGGATCCGGTTCGTACACATCTTCAGATGAATAATCATAGATTCATACTCATCCTCCACAATCATGTTGTGGAGGATGATGCATGTCATCATTATGCTCCTCAGCACCTCCTCATCAAACATATGTGCCGCACCCCTAAGAGCACTTCCAGCAGTCAAACCCTTGCCATGGCAAGGGGGGGCTAAGGCTGATACTATTCACATGAATAGTATCTGCCCTTGCAAAAAGTAAGTTGCACTTCCAGCAGTTGCCCGGGCAAAGGGCAAGTACTATTCAATTTTTTGTTTTTTTCACAAATTTGTTTACCTAAACAATTAATTTGGACAATATTTTCGGATAAAATTTTTGGGTTCGTACTTGTCAATACTTGAGTAAAAAGTGAATAATAGTAGAAGTAGAAGAAAATGTATGAGGATTTGGTGTTGAAAGTGAAGAGTTTTGGATTTTTTGGGTATTTTTAAAAAAAATTACAGATTTTTTTGGTATAGAAAAAAATTACAGAATTTTTGGGTTTTTTTTTTATTTAAAAATTTTGATTTTTTTTCATTTTTTTATTGCACAAAAATTGGCTGCCGTTGGATTGGAGAAAAAATTCTGATCGGAGAGCCCAGAACGCGACACTTGGCAGATAGCTGTTGGCGGCACTGTAGCGGCACTGTAGCATCACTGTAGCAGATGACGTCAGCAGCCTTCGGGCCAGCACTCGGGCTATTTCTGCCTTCGGGCCAGCCCAGGCAGGTGGACCCCAGTAGTTGCTCGGGCTGGACTTTGTTACTGGAAATGGGTTTTGGCGTTTTACCCCCCCCCCAGCCCTTGCCCTAGGGGGCTGCTGGAACTGCCCTAATAATAGCCCATCGGGCTTGGAGGATACCAAAGCACCTCTCCACATTTTTTCTGTGCCCCTCTTGATATGTAGCAAAAAAATTTTGCTTCTGGGATCAGGGATGCGGAATTGACTTGACAAATGTGGTCCACCTCGGGTAGATGCCATCAGCTAGATAATACCCATTTTGGTACACGGTATTGTTGATTTGATAGGTGATATTGGGGCTTCACCTCTCAAAACATCATTGAACATCGGCGATTGACCCAGGACGTTCAAGTCATTTTGAGATCTGGCAACTCCGAAGAAAGCATGCCAAACCCACGTATCAAAACCGGCAACGGCTTCAAGGATGATGCTTTTTTGGCCTTTCCAATTCCCATAATCGCCTTGCCAAGCGGTCGGGCAATTCTTCCACTGCCAGTGCATGCAGTCGATACTACCAATCATTCCTGGAAATCCTCTCTCTTCCGCTTTTTGTAGAAGCCATTGCAGGTCCCTGGGCGTAGGTCTACGCAGGTAGTCCCTGGTGTATAGAGTTTCGACTGCATTACAAAATCTCACCAAGGTCTCCAAAATAGTGGACTTCCCCATCCGGCAATCTCATCCATTTCATCAGCAGATGAGCCATACGCCAACATTCGGATAATAGCTGTGAACTTTTGCTCGGGAAGCAGTCCCAAATTTCCAGCAGCATTTCTCTTTTGAAAAAAATATTCATCATAATTGCAAATATCATGCATGACTTTATTGAACAAATGGGGTTGCATTCTATATCTCCTTCGAAAATCAACATCAGAGTACAGAGAAGTTGGGATAAAATAATCTTCCATAAGATTCTTACCCCGAGAATGTCTATGCCTGTCCACATTCGGTTTACGACCTTCTCGTGAACCACCGCGGCTCTGATTTTCTTCATCTTGCATAGCCACTGCTGCGACAATTTGCATATCCAGTTCTGCCTGCGCCCTTTTGCCTCCAGCTCGTCTACACCTTCTTTCTCTAAATTCTTGGATTTGCCTCTCCAAGAGCTCGTTCATGTCTGCCATTGGAGTATGAATTCTAAAATCTGAGAAATGAAAGATATGGTGTGAGAGGTATGAACTGATGCTCTGGTTTTATAGAAAAATTTTGGCTGATGAGGATGACACGTGGCGCAATTTTATAGGGTGAAAATCTTATCTGAAATTTGAAATTCAAATGAAATTTATATGAAATTTGAAATTCAGATGAAATTTCATTGAAATTTGAATTTTGAAATGTATCTGAAATTTGAAATTTATCTGAAATTTGAAACCGAAAATCTTATCCGAAAATTTTATCCGATTATGAGATATGAATAGTATTGACACGTAGGAACCCAAAAATCTTATCCGAAAATATTGTCCAAATTAATTATTTAAGTAAACAAATTTGTGAAAAAAACAACAAAAAAATGAATAGTATTTGCCATAGACTAGAGCAATTGTTGGAAACGAAAATTGCTTTTTGCAAGGGCAGCCACTATTCACCCCCCCCCCCCCCCGCGCCCCTTGCCATGGCTAAGGGCAACTGGTGGAATTGCTCTTAGCATCCATATCTATCTTCTTGAACTCTTCTTCTGCCTTTGCCAAGTCTCTTTTCACTGCCTCAAGATCAACTTCCGCAACAGCGAGGACATCCCTTCGCCTCCAGGTCGAGTCAATCAAAGTATCCATGTTAGGCAGTGGGAATTCATCTTTCGGGTCGGCTCGGTTGAGGTCTCGATAATTCGTGCATATCCTTATCAAGCTGGTCTTCCTTTTCACTGTGACTATATTTGCAGGTTGGATGCTTGATCGGTTTGATGAATGGAGCGACTAAAGGCTTTTCAATTTCCACTTTGATTTGCATTTCAACCTCAAGATGGAAGTTCCTTCTTGGTTGTACCACAGGTTTGGTACCAAGCTCAATATTCAAAGTGTGACTCATTAAGTTTGGATCCAAACAAGGCATGGGTGTTTTGTCGTTTGAACTTTCATGGTTGTCAGCTTGCATCACTTCTCCTCAGTATTCGGGGCTTTCTCGTAAAACATGGTTGAGCCCCCAAACTCATCATAAGCGGTACACTGTTCGTCCGTCGGCCAGCGTAACCTTTGAGCATTGGGGCTAAGTGTAAGCATGATTGTTGACTTCCAAGTGTCTCTTCCTTTCCTGATCGACGATTGTTATGAGTTCTTCATTGCTAAGATCACGAACTTCGGCCCAAGAAGGTAGGCATGTTCCGAAAGCCTTGGATGGGTTGCTTCCAGCACCTGTGCATTCGGTGTAGAATTCCACCTCCGAATAATGGGCTTCGTTTTGGTTGAACGGTGCTTGATTTCCTGGTATGCGAATTGGCCTCAACCCAATCCTTCCCTTCACGCATTGGTGGTAGGTAGAGACCATAAGCTTGTGCTTGTTGAGCCATGGCTTCCCGAGTAAAGCATGGTAATCCAGATCCACATCTACCACATAGAACTTAGTAAGTGACCGGTTTGGCCCCACCTTCAAGTTTATCTGTATGTAGCTGACTGTAACCTCACTCTCATTCCTGACACCGCTGATGCTTGTTTGAGACTGTACTATTATAGATAGCAGAACCCTAGCTGCTGTGAGCACAGATAGAGGTGATATGTTGACAGAAGAGCTCGTGTCTACCAAAGCTCGTCTTATAAACACGTCGTTGATCTGACCCTCCAAGTAAAGTGGCCTCCTGTGATCCAGATACAGAACTTCCATGTCTTCGTCAGTGAAGACAATAGCATTATTGTTTTCCAAGAACGACCTTTGCGCTTGAGCGATGAAGCAATGAGGATAAGACTCTGAAGAGATGTTCATGATGGCTACAGCAGCTGCTTCCCTCGCTTGTGGTCCAAAACCAAGTTGATCAAAGAGTGACTTGAATTTTGGATTCCTCTGGAGGACTTGTGAGGTGGTAGGCCCCTGCTTCAGACCTAGGTAACGCTCCATCACACTCGTTTCAGCCTTTGTGAGATTATGAAACATTATAGCAGCTGTTTCTTGTTATCCATATGAAGTCCCCAAGTAGCGTTTTTCCGGCATGTCTAATGTGAACACTTCGCTACCTGAACCATTTTCCCATCCATCAGCAAGCAGCCATGGGGTGTTATAACTTGAAGGTTTTGAATATTTACGCCAGTAGGCCTTCTCTATGTTTCCGCAAGGTTCCCAAATAACTTCCGGCGGCTTTGGGTCATTCTTCCATGGGTGGCACAATTCTTCCATGTGATGACAGCTGCTATCTCCTTTCCCCTTTGTTTTGGCAAGGGGTCTTCATCAATGGCTTGCTTCATATATGGGAGCTCAAGAATTCCCTCATGTATCTTGGCATGTAAGATCGTCTTTAGAGTTTGACAAGCAGTGGTTGGATGCCCCCACGAACTGATGATAATGGCAGTACCTAGGATCACACTTGTCCTCTCCGATAGGGACTTTTTTAAGGCTTGAGAAGTTTGATGGCGCCATCAACAAACATTGTGTAGAAAATGATCGGTGCATAATTACATATCATTTTGTATCCTTCTAACTTATGATTTGATTATGTTTTTCAGTTAAACTTGTGCTTTTAATAAATTTTGTGTTTGTTTCAGTGTAATAAGCTTGAGACTCATTAAATGCATTTTGAAGCCAAGTTAGCTCAAAACGGTGTCTGCAGATCAGTCAACTTCACGAATTGGACTGTACTTGCTGAAGAAGAACCAGATGATGAGCCATATATCATTGGAAAGATGCGGAAGTCTAGTTTCGGGAGAATTTTTCGGTTCATGATTCTGAGTCTTCTAGAGAAAGTTATGCAAGTTTTGGCAGCTTAAGGTCAAATTCGGTAGCATCTGCGTTACTGGGCCAAAAATGACATTTGAATGTCTTTTCGATTTTTTCTTGAGTTGGGCTGCATATGCTTGGAAATATAATTCAAAGGGTTTGATGATCCAGATTTTTCAGAATTTTTTAGGAGGGAAGATCAAGCCCAAAACAAGCCCACAAGCTGACTGCAATGCATCGTCAATTCCAGTCTATTTTCAGCAGTCAACTTGCAAGGCCCAAAACGTACACTTTTACTGCTCATATGGGAATACTTTCTTCATAAAGGTTGTTCCAATGGGTGTCTATTATGACATATCCAAATTTGAGTCACATTGGATACATATTGTAACATCGGGCCTTCCTACACCAAGCCTGGTTCAGAAGAATCTTTTTTTTCCAGCAACCAAAAGAAAACCACATGGATTGGCAGCAAAAGCCAGCCACAATTGAACACCTTTGAAGACCCATGTGAAGAAAGCTTGAGGTGCAGCAAAAGAAGTATGGGATGGAATTGATTCCAACCACACTAACATAGACAAGATGAAGTGGGAGTTATGGATTGTATTAAAAGAGGAATTGTGGTGTTGGAATTCATCATGATGTTCCTCCCTCTTAGCCCTATAAATAGAGAAGTCTTCAAGCTTCAAAACACACCCCCAAGGGGGGGGAGCTCTCAAACACTTCTCTAGAGCTCCCCTCCCTTCTCTCCCTCAAATTCTCTTAGTTTCTCTTTCTAGTTTTCAATTTTTGTAATGAAATCTTTGAGCTGAAATTATCCTTAAGTTTTTCTTAATTCCACTTTACTTTTCATTGTTATGTAAATTCTTTTCTTTAGTTTCAAGTTTGATTAGTTTCCAAGTTTCAATTATGGTTTTTGTTCTTATTCATTATGCGTATAAGTTAATATGCTTGGATTTCCTATGAGAAACAGAGGTTCAAAGCAGTAGGAGAGTGAATTTTGGGAAGATTTGTTGATGGAATAGAGGAAAATATGTGGGTGACTTGAGCACATTTCCAGCAGCTTGACGAAAGCTTCGTCACGCTCTTGGGTGGTTTGCCAGAAGAGAAAAGGGAAAGAAATGGAAGAACAGAGCTCGAAATTGAAGGGTTCCAGTAGTGAGAGGGAATGCTTGGTCTCTCTGGATGTGGTGATTTGATGGGTAGAAGATGTCCCATTTTATAGGTACTAGAAGCTCCTCCTTCCCAAGAAACCCTAGCTGGTTCTTCCCGTATCTGCCAAGTCTTCCCCTCCATTCCTCTTCTCTTACTTTGATTCATCCCAATTATGTGAAATCCCCCTAATCCAAACACACAGAGACAAGATTTTTTGGAGCTCTACAGTCTTCCCACAGCTGTCCCTGTGGCAATCTCCTATCTCTGGCAACACTCTCTCCTTCTTTCCTTCCTTATTTTATGGCAAGAGTTGGTAGGGGAAGGAAGTGGGTAAAGGTGTTGGTCTGAAGGGTGTTTTGCTCTCAGCAGCCTGCACACGCAAGTATCCTTCGGTTTTACAGATAGTCTGTCTTGAATTTGTCTTTGGCCATGTGCTAGAGACTTCCTGGGATATTTTCTAAGTTCTTTGGGCCACTTCCTATGGTGATGGGCTAATTTTCTAAGGTGATGAGTTATTTTTCTCTCTTTCATACTTACCCACATATTTGGCCTTAAGAAATGGGCTCGAGTTTGGAGCTCCCAAGCAGCCCAAAACTTCCACTTCTTGGCCCATCAATGGGCCTCATGAACGCTCGTAACCATCCATACCACAATCCACTCAGCAAGCCCGGAGCATTTGAGTGGCTTGGGCCCACTTAAGCTTGTAGCGTGGCTAGGACCAAAATAAGGATTTTTCACTTTGCATTGCATGTTGTTTGGCGTGCTCGTGCTCATGCTCGAATTTTGTCGCATTGTAAAGAGCTATGGTCGAGTCAAAATGAAGTTTGATGGGATAATAAGCATGAGTTCATAGAGCCGGTACATTTTACAGGCTCGTTACAACTCTTAGCGTGATGGGTTACATATTTGCTTGGTGTGGCATGTGGACTGTGACTCGTGCGAGCGCGTACGAGGAACTTTCGCATACCCTAAATCGGGTTTCCTTTCAGTAAGGTGTCGCACTGGGCTAGGAATATGTTTGGGCCTAGCCTTGGAAGTTTTGGGCCTCAACAATAGTAAAACAACTATAGACCTAGGAATATATACCATTGAACGCGATCAAATACGTGAGTTCTAGAATGGAAGTCTTTACTCACATATCAAACTAGAACTCATAGATTGCAATGCTGCAAACTAATCCTTAGACCTGGGACATCATAGATGTCTTGTGGCCATGTTGTTTGTCTTTGAGGGCGCTATACAATTGTGTTGTAGAAGACATGACCTAAAGATGTTTATCCGGACTCTCAATAAGGGGTTATGAACCTTTGGCCGAGAAGCTCATCTTGCAGAAGAAAGATGGAAGAAGTAATCGTCAAGCTTCGGATATCAGTACGATACATGTCGAAGACTCTCCGATGATTAACTCAGCAAGTGTGGGGCATACAGTAATTTGGGCAGAGTAACAGTAAAGATGAAAAGTAGTTACCCTTTTTACCTGGGCACTATTCTTCTTTTATAGAGAAATGAAAATGGGAGTTTGCACAAAGTTTTGATGTGAGACTTTGTGCAAGTCATTCTGGTGGCAACACGTGTCCAAGGCTTAGGTTATGTAGTTGAGAGCTTCGGCAATCGCCTTCGGTTGGCAATTACCACATCAGAGAAAAAGTGTCTTCAATAGCTGAGATCATGACGGTGTCATCAATCTAGGGGTCTGTCTGCGCACTGATCTCCCAATACCGAATGTACTCGGTTGATTATGGTACAAACAGCTACTTTGTTTCCTGTGGGACCCTCCTGATTGTACCAACCAAGTCAATTTAGGCTATAGAAAATAAAAACTCACCATCATAAATATCTAAGTACAAAATTATGCGCTTGTAAATTGGAGGCATAGCCAAATAGGTACCAGTCATAACCAATAATGACGAAAACGTCACAGTAAAGCTTTGTCGTATTCAACTTAGAGAAGTTGTCAATTTTTCATGTGAATGTCCCGGATACAAGCTCCTTTCTCATTCTTCATTCTTCTACCTACATCAAGGGTCAAAGTCAAACCCATAAATACATAGTAAACAAGTAGCGCCCATAACACCAAATATAATTAAGCCAAAGAAAAAAAAAATGACACCAAACAAATATCACTTAACAAAACTACTTTTGAATAAAGCGCAAAAAATCACGCTACCATGTATCGTAGGCTGGTTGGTGCTCTTCAATATCTTACGATCACTGGCCCTGAGTTATGCCGTAAATATTGCTTGGCAATTCTTGTCTCAGCCTACTGATGTGCATTTTGGTCTTGTTAAATGTATTCTTTGATATATTCAAGGGACTCTCACTTACAGTATGCACTGTACTTATGGTCTTATCTCTCTTGTTGGGTATAGTAGGGGTGGGCATTCATACTGTCCTCTGCTGCCCAGCACGTCTAACCTGCTAAGTCTCAAAGATTCATAGAATCGAAAGAAAAAAAATATTGAAAGAATCAAAAGGAGTTGCAAATATAAATTGTAAAAATTCATAACCGCCCAAGTTTTACTAGTACAGATTACGTAAGACTTGTCTTCGTCAAAGAGACAAAAATATGCACCCAAGAGAGACTTGTACAGTAAATTAAGTTAATGGATAGCCTAGCTCAGTATCCATATCTATCTTCTTGAACTCTTCGTCTGCCTTTGCCAAGTCTCTTTTCGCTGCCTCAAGATCAACTTCCGCAGCAGCGAGGACATTCCTTCGCCTCTTTATTTCATTCTCCAAAATTTCCACATCTTCTCTCAGTCTATCAACTCTTCCTGCCCTTTTCTTCATGACCAAAACCGATTGAACATGAGGCTCCAGCCAAACCAAGTCAAATTTGAAGGTCTCAAGCTCCTCCCATAACAGTTGAAGGCGTTTACAAGCATCACGGGTCATATCCTTGGCCTTTGTAGTCTTCAGAAAACACAAGAGTCGGCCCAGAGCTGTGAATGCACATTGAATAAACGTACGACTTCTCTTCTTATGGCACTCAAGCAAGGAAGGATACGACGAACAAACTTCCTCTAGAAATGGAACAAAAGTTTTCTCTACTCGTCCTAAGCCCCTAAAATCGATAAGCTCCCCAGTTTCTTGGTCTTCTAAAATCTTAATGCCATTACGAACTGAAACTTCGGCTTCAACAACACAGAAATCATTGACAAGATACCCTTTATCATGATCACAAAGCTCACTTAGAAGAATGAATGATGTAAAGCCCCAGTCATTGTCATTTGCCACAAACTCATGTTCTGTATCTATGAAATGAAATGTATTAAGGATCACAAAACTTTAACCAAGAATCAAGCATATAAATGAACAGATAATAAACCAATATGAATGATATAGAAAGCCCGTTGAAGTGAATAGATAAATAAGAAACATCACAAGTATGAAAACATTTGACTGACTTAAAGGCCTTAATTACAGTATAGCTTATTCTCCAACATTTACCTGAAGCACATATATTCTAGGAAGTTAAATGAACCACATATATCAGTACTCCATTGCAGAAAAATCTAAAACCATAACAAAACTAAAATGTTGGACTGATGATCCTCAGAACTCCAAACACTCTTCCCTGATGTATTTAGTAGAGAATAAGTATGCCACAAAATTTTGAACAAAAACTCAAATTGGCTGATGCTAGAATTTCTCCATTAAAGATTACTAAAAGTAATTAGTTTTCCACTCTACAAGTTTACAACTCAGGCCTTGCATGCCTAGGAACTAGGTGACATCACAAAAACAACTAAAAGAGTCATATGCATGCCTGACCAGAACAATAGGAAGTAATAAGAACAATATGAATTAATGGATGAAAACCATCATGATTGATCATGAAACAATCTTAGACTACTGGAAAACAATATGTGCCATATACGTACATATATATGTGCCATCTCAGTCAGCCTATAATCTCTCAATCACAGAAGATCACAGGGTCATTACCATTTTCATACTTATTCGTCCATTAATAGAACAAACAAAATAAATAATTGATTGAGACAAGGGGAAAGACATTGGACCTGAAGAATGAAGAATGCAGAATAAGATGAAGTACAATTAATGCAAGTGACTTACACATTTTAACACAAGCATTTTGATGTCGCATAGTAATATATAGTGTAGCAGATGAACCATCCAGATCATATCTAAGGAGATAGAGGGAGGACTGTTTAAAAAAATAGATATTTATAAAAATACCCAATCCTAGACATGTATTTATAAAAATACCCAAGCACTATTTAAACATAGAAACATACCCAAAATCAACCCCACAATCAACAATTGTATATTTTTTGGGTGTGTTTATAAATGGGTTTTGAGTGTGTGTAATGATGGGTTTTGGGTATGTTTATAAAGTGTTTTGGGTGTTGGGTATTTTTATAATTTCAGCCCCCATTTTGGGTATTTTAGTGAAACTCCCTTAAAAAAAATTGTAGGAAAAAGAATCACTAAATTCCATTTAACAAGTTAAATTAACAAATGACAGCCACAAGATAAAAATCCAGCATAAATTCGAATTGCGAAATAAACAACATGGTCATGAGCAGAAAAAATATATACCCTTTGTGATTGACTTCTTGCTATCAACTTGATTAACCAGGGTGAACCCGAACTTGGCATATCTGGTCCACCCAGATGGCAATGTTGAAGCGTCTGCAACATCCAAATACACGGACAAGTAATCTACGTCGTTCCCCTTGGGAAATATAACGATCCGCCTAATCAAACCAACCCAAGACGATTAAGTGTACATATTAACCAATTATTATCCCAGGAAAAAATAAAAATAAATAAAAAAATGTCTACCATTTATAGCCACCAACGACGAAAACATCAGAATAATGATTTTGCTTGTTCAGCGTGGAGAAGTTGTTGATTCTCCAGGTGAATGTCCCAGACACAAGGTCCTTCTCTTCCTCCTCCTCCATACTACCAAACTCAATCCCAATAAATATATTGTAAATCAAGTAGAATAAAGGATAAAGTACAGTAAACCCCCCAACCTATTGGGCCATTTTCAAGTACACCCCAATTTATCGACAAATTACAATTACATACACAACGTCACGAAATATTACAAGAGAGCCCCCTCTGTTAGCCAAACTGTTAGTGAGTCTGTTAAATGCTGATGTGTCAAAAGTGGGACCCTTTTTTTAATGATGTGGACTTCCACTTGGACCAAAAATTAATAAAAAATTATTTTACTGTTTAAATTATTTATTATTGTTAAATTAATTCAAATTTTAAAAAGAAAAATTTTAAAAATTAAAAAAAAATCTGGCAAAAATTTCTCTTCGTCTCTTTCTCTTCCTCTCTCTCTCTCTCTCTCAGAACCCCAGAACCAGAACTCTCTTTCTCTCTCTTCCTCCATAGCCTCTACCACCAAACCCTCCTCCAGCCAACCCTCTCTCCCTCCCCATCGTTACCCCAAATCTCCCTCCCCCACCCCGCTCCTCCAGTCCAAACCAACCCCTGTACCACATAGATCCGACACAGATCCGGAGAGTCCAAAACTCCAGATCCGTCGAAGAAGAGAATGCAACCACGAAATCACTTTTGTTTTTGTTTTTTTTTTTTTGTCTGAACCACGAAATCACAAGATCTTTTCCATTCTTGATTTCTCTTTGATTTTTTGGATTTTTCTCTACATCTTAGCATCTTTTTCCATTCTGAAGCTTTGGTTTATCTCAGATTTTTTTGTTTTTTTCATGAATGTCATCTCAACCACCATAATCATTCACTTGCTTAATTGCCTTGGGTTGGGTTGGGGATGCCAAAAGCTATTTTCAACTTTTCAGATCTTTGTCTTCTCCAAATGGACTGTTTGATATTACGGGAAAGCAATTTTGGGGAGGTGGGTGGACTTGGTGGAATCCAAGAAAGAGATGGCTTTGATTTCAGCTGGAGACAATAAATTAAGAGCCATCCCAACTCAGCTTTTTGATTCAAATCAACAAAAAGCAATAAACTTTGAGAGAGAAGAAGATAAATTTCAAACAAATGAACAAAACCACGAGAACCCTTTGCAGCTTTTTTTCTGGGATTTTTGTTTTTGGTTTTTGGGTATTCATGGTGAAGGGAGGGAGGAGAAGGTGGCGGACATGGGTCTACAAATTTTCCCCTCCAATTCGTCTTCATCATCTGAATTGGCACTGGATTTTTTAGGCGGTGGCTGGGTTGGTGGGTTTTGGGAGATGGTTGGGTGGTTCTTTGGGCGGCGACGGGAGAGTGGTGGCTGAGAGGTGGGGTTGAGTCAGGAAGGAGAGAGGGTTGCCAGATTTTTATTTTTAATTTTTTTAATTTTTTAATTTTAAAATTTGAATTAAATTAACAACAATAAATAATTTAAACAGGAAAATATTTTTTTATTAATTTTTGGTCCACGTGGAAGTCCACATCATAAAAAAATGGGTCCCACTTTTGACACGTTAGCATTTAACAGACTAACTAACAGTCTAACTGACGGAGGGGGCTCGCTTGTAATATTTCGTGACGTTGTGTATGTAATTGTAATTTGTCGATAAATTGGGGTGTACTTGAAAATGGCCCAATAGGTTGGGGGGTTTACTGTACTTTATCCTAGAATAAATACGCATAACATAACGGAGACGTACTTACCTTCCAACTGACGACTCTGTCGTGAGAGAGAGAGTCTTCATAAAAAGAAGTGGAAATTATAATTTGGCAGATAAACTATTGTTCTTTTTAAATCCTTGTATTGAACCCTAAAACCTCTGGAAGAGATGAGAGTCACTTCTGGTCTGACTCTCTGAGAGAGAGAGAGAGAGAGAGAGAGAGAGAGAGAGAGTCCTTTTGTTCTTTTTAAATCCTTAATTATGGCATATTGGTTTTACAAATTCCGCCAAGTCCTTTTTCTCTTTTTCCTCCTTACATATGGAAAATACTTTCCTTCACTTCACTGGAAGTAAAAACTCCTACTTTACTAATCACAGTTTAACATGTGTGCTGAAATTCTTCTTGTATTTTATATGAATTATTTTTGCATATGTGTTAAATTTTGATTTAGAGGAAGTAGGAATGTCTCCTTAAGTAAGGAGGGAAGCAATGTCCTTATATAATAATTTTTTTTTTGGGTTTAACATTACATAATTTCATCTAATGCTTCACCGAGATAAGAACCAAATGGTACCGTAAAGCTGTCCTTTTTGTCAAAGTAGACCTTATCTTCCATAACTTTTCTTTCTTTCTTCCTCTTTTTCTCTTTTCTTTTCTCTCCTTTTTTTTGGACAAACCTTTTCTTTTCTCTCTCATTCTTCCTTCTCTTTTTTTCTCTCCTCTTCTTTTTCCTCTTCCTCTCTTTTCTTCTCTCCCTTTTCCTTCTCTCTTTTTTCTCTCCTCTCCTTTTCCTCTTTCTCTGTCTCTCTTGCTCCTTTCCTTTCTCTCCTTTTCCCCTTTTAGTTTCTCTCTCTACTTCCATTTTTCTCTCTCTCTCATTGTTGATGGCCTTCATTGGCCTTGGTTTGATCGTCGATTTCGTTGTCGAATTTTGCCAATCTCGGATCAAAGTTTGTTTGCGATTACTGGCAGTTCCATTAGTTTTTTCAACTCCACCGAATATGATCGTGTGGTTGGCTTTCCATGGCCACGTTATTTTTTCAACTCAAGGAGTAGTTTTTTATTATTCTTATGGCTTGTTTGGGACTGCTTCTGTAGGAAGTACTTCTACTCATAAGCGCTTCTAACAAAAGCGCTTTCTATTATGAAAATCTTGAATTTTCATATATATAAAAAATCCAAGTGCTTCCTGTAGAAGCACAGCTTCCTTCTATGATGCAAAAGCGCTTCTAAACGTTTCGGTCAAATGTTGTGAGAAGCGGTTTTAGTTGTCAAAAAGCGCTTTTAGTTGTCAGAAAGCACTTTTAACCCGTCCAGAAGCATTCCAAAACAGCCCTTGTCTTCTTGTCATGCACCAATCCAACAACAACCCACTATCTACCACTATATTGCTTTATGTTATTAAGCTTTGTATTAGTTATACCACCTTATATATCTCTAGTTTATTATTATCTATCTTGTATAAATACCTCCTCTTATGGAGATGAATATAATCAATCAAATATTAGATAATTACCAAAATTTTACATGGTATCAGAGCCTCATGGCTAACCCCAAATAGCGATCCTCCATTTGCCAACATTGAGATTCGTTGGAGCCCCTCACCCGTAATAGGTGTTTGTCCTGTGAAGTCCTCTTGCTACCTCCATCGAGCTCTCCCGTGGAAACCCACTATAGCTCCATTTGTCGGAACTTTTTCATGAAGACGGCGTGGCAAAATTCTGAATGGAAGGTGGTCAAAAGTCACCGGGAAGTGACATTGTCACTGTTCACCATGAGAGAGGGAAGAGAGAGAAAGTCGTAAGGGAGGAGAGAGAAAGTAGTGAGAGGAATATGTTGGGTGCACACTAGGGTTTCGTGGTTTTTAACCCAACTTCCAAAATTACTATTTTACCCAAAACGTTTTTAGACCATAACTTTCTCAATTTAACAGGGAATCAGGCCCACTACGCATCTACAAACTCGTGACAGTGAGCTCTACGCAATGGCGCAACTCAAATTCTGAAATTAATTCCCAGTCAAAGGGGACCAAAATTCTCTTAACTCCAAGGGTAAAATGCAATTTTTCCAAAACAACAATAATTAGTTGGGTTAGGGTGTTACACATATGTATGTTTTCGATAGGAGGACATTCGACAGGCTGCAAGAATCGGCACTCAGGCACTAACTGGAGCTGGTTTGGCCACAAATAGTGCACAACGACCGGTCGTCCAATCCTCGGCGACTGGTCGACCCAGCCAAACATTGAATCTGACTGATGTTGTACTGCTTCAAATGCAGTCCTATGCCATGGTGCTCACTCACCTGCGAAGAAGACCATTACACCTTCTCGACCAAAGGCTCCAACAGACGAAGGCGGTTGCAATCACTGTGGCAACACAAATCACACTTGTGAAACCTGTTTTAAGTTGAATGGCTATCCAAAATGGTAGAAGGGACTACGACCTCGAAAAATCAGAGAAGCTGTAGTGGTTCCGATCGTGCCGCACTTGTCACCTAAGAACCTCGGTTATCTTGTGCTCCTCGAGTATGATCTACCAGGACTCTAGCATTTGATGATGGCTCCAAGACCCTCAGTGACTCAGGTAACTGAGGTTAAGTATTCCATACTTTTGATACGATAGACTCCACTGGATGGTGAAGAATAGATTGTGTTTTTCTCAAAAACAAGGTTCATTTAGACATCTAGATTATCAATAATTCATTTGATAGGCAACAGAAGACTTTAAACAAAATCCTAGAGCCTAAAAACAAAACCTTTTAAGGGATCTTAAGGTTCAAAGAGTTGATGTGCATTGCGAACTACCATACTTGAAATTCAAGAGAGGAAGGTAAATAGAAACTCACCCTTGGAGCGCAACTTGAGTTCAACCCAAGTATTCCACCAAGTGATGGTGGTAGGATCCACTTTCTACTTCTCCTCCAACCCAAAAAGTAGTGACCTCCAAAGTCTACACACCAAGCCTTCTCTTTGGAATGAAGATGATACACACAAGAAGTATGTGGTGCTAGTAATACTACTCTTAGGACCGATTCTAGCTTGCCTTAGGAAGAGAGATAACGATGCTTTCTCTTACTTCAAACCCGAGGGACAAAGATGAGCTAAGTGGTGAATATATAGTACATATGGGAGAACCTTGGGTTCTCCCTCTCTCTCCATTTGGACGGCATAAGGGAGTGGGTTTTCTCTTGGGCCTCTTGGTCCAACTTGTCATAATTGACTCTTCTCAAGACTTTTTTGCTAAAATCCCATGGCCCTTTAGTTTCTCAAACTTTTCTTAGGCCCATTCTATTTCAACGGAATTAATTTTCCTTTAATCAATTAATCAAATTAATTAATTGATTTAACTGTTGATCTTTTCATCATCCATTATTATCCAAATCGTAAGCTTATGGATGTGTGATCCATTGGTTTCTAATTAGCGAGGCAAGGGGCAATCATGAACTCTTTCTTTTATCGAGTATGAATTAAAAACTTCCCTTTTTAATTCTCCCTTAATGAGGACCCAATTACGGAATATCTTCAGGGCTTCCACAAACTCTGAGTGACGTCTAGTAACATATCACAGTTACCCAAGCTAATATAGAATATATTAGGAGAACCCATTTAGTTGGAATTATAACGCAATTTGATCCTTCTCTATTTCACAATGTTCTTGATCTCTTTAATAGGATACGGAATTCATATCAAATCCCTAACTAATCTCTATTGGCTATATGATTCAATATGAGCTCAATTGGAAGACTCTTTCTCAATTGCGCTCCAACTCCGGCCAGAGATTACTGAATCATATCTTAGAACATTTTTTTTCCTCTTACTGGAAGTTGAGATACCTTGTCGTGCACTCGCTGGCCTCTATGGACTTGTTGATGATCTCAACGTTACCTTGAATCGAGCCTAAGGATGAGCTCAGCCTTATGATACAATCAAAGACCGACTATTCATCCATAAGGCAACCATGGTGCCTCAGGTTTAAGGATTAACCTTGCCTTATTACAATCGAAGAAATCTTGTTTGACATGCAAGTAGAACTTCCATACAAGATTCTTTAATTTGACCGAGTTCAATGAACTCACTCCTTAGCAAGAACCTATGCACTTATCTCAGTGTCCACACACGAATGACTTGAGACTACTCATTCTCCTCATTAAGCAGATAGAGTGCGTACCGATCTTTGCGGTTTGTCAATGCCCAGTTGAATGATCTTATGACCGATGTTTGTACCATATCTGACCCTCCACTCATCCAGTGACACGTGGATCAGAGAAACCCCCCCAAGTGCCCAAGGCTCTGAACAATCAGCATCGGCTACCGATGGTATTGTCTCAAAGCAGCAAAAGGTCTCTACAGGCCCAGCACAGTCTACAATCGGTATCCCCTACCGATTCTGCAGAATCAACCTCGAAGCACTCGCCCGAAATATCTAAAGACTCGTGTCAACCTCATAGGGCCCTCCCACGAGTCCCACATCGAAATGAAGTACTAAGAGCATGCAAAATGCCCTCTATAAATAGGCCCCTTCACTACAATACAGGGGTAAGACTTTCCAGCTTGACTTTTATACTAATATATTGTCAACAGCGAAAGCTCTTAGTAAACAAACTTACTTTGGCATCGGAGGGTCTTAGGCTGGTTCCACACCGGTTCCATAGACCTTACGAGTCTCAGCTTCCTTCCATTCAGGATCAGCATCTGAGGACAAGGAGGACCTACGTCTAACACTCAATCGATCTCCTAGATCGTCCACATCTCTTGTAAGTTGCACTCATCTCTATCTGTTCAGTTTTAGTGCCAACAGATTGGTGCCGTCTGTGGGAATCGCTTATCGATTAACCCATATCTCAAAAACTCTGAGACCAAAAAATGAATCCATCTTCGGCCCTCCCTGCCGATGGCCCTATCCTCGGCATTGGTGGTGAGCCAAGTCTAGCTCCTTTGCTTCAGACGCCACGAACGGCAACGCCTGCCCAGCCTAACACTCTGGAGGCTCGCATGGAGACTCTACAGCAGGAAATGGCAAGAATGCAGGAGCACAACAATATCCTCGCCTCTAAACTGGATGACACCTAGAGGCAACTGCATGATCAACAAACACACTCCACCCAGTTGCAGAACGGTCTGGAACGAACCACGCAGCTTCGGCAGGAGAAATCGTTTAAAAGCGTGCGAAAGTCCGCTGCCCAGGATAGAGGGAAACAGCGAGCCGCAGGCAGGCCATCTGCCACCCGAAGGCTGTTCGTGCCCTCCCCAAAGGAGCGTCGTCCAGAATATCAAGTTTACTCTGATTGCCGCGACAGGATCAACGATCGGCGAAAAGAGCGACAGCCTTCACCCATCCCGATCCACGCAAAGCTCAACGATTGACGTCTGGAAGCACTTGGACGAAAATCCCCCATACGCCGAAGGTACGGCGCGATCGGTCTGGAAGAAACAGACGAATCAGACTATATTCCAACTTCACCAGGGACCACAATCTCCCGCCGATCGGCAGGACATTCAAAGGAGCGCCATCGAACGAATCAGGAAAACGATCAGCATACCGGAGGCTATGAGAGAAGCCCAAGCCGAACGGCAGGTCAGGATGTTCAGGGCCACCACGTTGGCCAGAGCACGGAGAAAGAGACAATGGAACCCTTCGGTGACGATCCTCCCTCTACCGATCCTAGCATCCGTCTCCTCCTCCAGAAGATGAACCGCATTGAGGAGGAACAGAACCAGGCTCGGACACCAACGTGGGGAAAGGTACAACCGGGACCATTCACCAGTCATATCCGAACGTTCAGACACGAAAAAGAGGTCCAAGCACTCCGGATATCGTTCTACTCAGGGGTGGAAGACCCTGTTACTCACTGTCATACCTTCCAGTCAGCCTTGGGTTACAAAGGGCTAACGGACGAAGGCCAATGTTTACTATTCCCCTCCACCCTGACCGAAGCTGCTCTGAATTGGTTCTACCGATTGGAACCAGGTACAGTTGACTCTTTCGATCAGTTGAAGCAAACCTTCCTCAACCATTTTATGATTCAGACCGATCGCCTGTATTCTGCCGATGACCTCTATACCGTTCGGCAGCAAGACGATGAGCCCTTGAGGGAATATGCGGCTAGGTTCAGCCACGAATATTCCCGATGTCCAGAAACTGACGATAGGGCAGCCTTCGGTGCCTTCAAAAGCGGCCTTCGGTCCGCTATCTGGTCCACAGCAGCAACTGGACCACCTACGCCGAGCTGATGAAGCAAGCAGCTATCCACGCCAAAGCCGAACATTTCAACTCCAAAGGATCGGCTTCGGCCCCACCAAGCAAGGCAACAACAACCGATCGGCCTTCGACACAGAGCTATGACCGATTTCCAGCAAATCGGACCGTCAGTCAGGCACCCTACCGAACGGCACCCCCAGCCCCTGCTCCTTACGAGGCATGAAACAAACGGAAAGACCACTTCCGAGATCGGCAGGACAGCAACAAAAAGGGCAAGGACTCCGGCAGGCGAAGCGACTACGGAGATCCGAAGAAGAATCGGCCAGAGGAAATTTTCACCTTACTCAACACCACTTACGAGCATGTCCTCCTGACAGAAGGCGAGATGATACCAAAGCCGAATAATCGCAAACTCCCTCGGCAGAACGAGAAGGACACAGGAGTCTTCTGCCGATACCACCAGTACAATGGTCACGATACGGAATCGTGCATCGCCCTTCGGAAGATAGTCGAACGGCTCATCAACGAAGGAAAGCTGGATCAGTACCTAAACACCAAAACGGCTTCGGATCAACCCTCGAATCGGCAGATCAATATGATCAATGGAGGGGCACCCATCGCCGAAACCAGCAACCGATCTGTCAAGAACTACGTTCGTGCCGTTCGGCATCCCCAAATCCTCAGCGTGGCGGGAGGACGCAACGACAAGATCCGGCGACTCGGTTGGGAACCTATCACCTTTTCTGAAGAAGAAGAGAGAGGCATTATCTTCCCCCACTCCGATCCCATGATCATACGAGCCGACCTTTCAGAATTCGATGTGGGCCGAATCCTCATAGACACAGGCAGTTCGGCCAACGTACTATTTGCCGACGCTTTTAATGCCCTCGGCATAGATCCTTAGCATCTGAACAAAGATATCACCCCCCTCCTAAGCTTCTCTGGTGATGTGATCGAACCGATCGGCAGTGTCCTGCTTCCGTTCGGTCAACGTACTATTTGCCGACGCTTTCTATACCAGTCACGCCTTGCAGGATGCCGAGCTTCGGTACCCTGAGCTCGAGAAGCTCGCCTACGCTCTAGTCCTCTCAGCACGAAAGCTTCGGCCGTATTTTCAAGCTCACAGTATCACTGTTCTCACCAATCAGCCTCTACGCCAAATACTACAGAGACCCGAGACGTCCGGTCGACTAGTGAAATGGGCCATCGAGCTCAGTGAGTTCGACATCCGCTATCACCCTCGGCCAAGTCGTAGCTGATTTCATCTCCGAATTGACTACGTCCGAATGGGGAGATCCGGAAGGTGTCGCCTCCGAACCGGCTTCGGCAGCACCAGTCGCCCATCACCGAAGGGACTTTTCTTCCATCAATTCCCATATGGACTCTCTATGTAGACGGCTCGTCCAACCGACAAGGCAGTGGAGCCGGCTTAGTACTTAAAGCCCCTGATCAGACGACCATCGAATATGCCATCCGTTTCCAATTCCAGGCTTCCAACAACGAAGCAGAATACGAAGCTCTTTTGGCAGGCCTTCGGCTTGTTAAAGAAATGGGTGCTCAACAACTAAGGATATGCAGCGACTCACAACTTGTTGTTAATCAGATACTAACTGAATTCGAAGCCAAGGATACTTCGATGGCTGCCTACTTGACACACGCTCGCCGATTGCTTCACCACTTTGCTGCGTATCAAGTTCGGCAGATCCCCAGATCCGAGAACAGCCACGCCGATGCCCTATCGCGCCTTGCATCGGCAATCGACGACAACGTTGGTCGCCATGTGCCTATCGAAATTCTCGCTCGGCGCAGCACCCGTGATGCCGAAGTACACGTCGTTCGGCAAGATCCAAGTTGGATGGATCCAATCCACGCATTCCTCGCAAACGGAACATTACCAGACGACAAGGCCGAGGCTAAGAGTCTCCGCTGCCGATCGGCACGATACTTAATTTTGAATCAGATTCTCTATCGGCGTAGTCATTCGCTACCGCTGCTTCGGTGCATGACCCCACAGCAGGGCAACTACGTCTTACGAGAGATTCACGAAGGAGCTTGTGGAGACCACTCCGGCGCCCGATCCTTGGCTTTCAAAACCATACGGCAAGGGTATTATTGGCCAACTCTTCATGCCGATGCCACCAAACTTGTCCGGAAGTGTGATCATTGCCAGCATTTCGGCTCCGTCCCAAAACTACATGCCGAACCACTCACTCCGATTGTCAGCCCATGGCCCTTTGCTCAATGGGGTTTAGATCTTATCGGCCCTATGCCCCAAGGAAAAGGACAGCTTAAATTCGCCATCGTCGCTGTCGACTACTTTACGAAGTGGATCGAGGCCGAAGCCTTGGCAACCATCACCGCAGCCAGAGTTGAACATTTCGTGTGGAAGAACATAATCTGCCGGTTCGGCCTCCCAAACGCAATCATCACCGACAACGGTAAACAATTCGACTCCTCCCAGTTCCGGCACCTATGCCACCGATTCAACATCAACTTGTTCTTCGCATCTCTAGCGCACCCACAATCGAACGGCCAGGTAGAGGCCATTAAAAAAATCATCAAGAAGACACTGAAGAAGAAGCTTGGGGCAGCCAAGAGAGCCTGGCCCGATTTGCTCCCAGAGGCGTTATGGGCCATCAACACCTCCTACCGACGGTCGACTGGTGAAACGCCTTTTTCCCTTGCCTTCGGTACCGAAGCCGTTGTCCCAGTCGAAATCAACGCACCCACGTGCCGAACGGCATCTTACACACCAGAGCAAAATGAGACACTACTTGCACTCAACCTCGACCTCGTCGAAGAACACCGTTCCCTGGCTCAGCTTCGGAATGCTGCCTACTAACAGAGGACCTCCCGCTACTACGACTCGCGCGTCAGACGCCGATCGTTCAAAGTGGGGGACTGGGTTTTACGCAAAGTCTCTCTCGCCACCAAGGACTCCAACGAGGGCACCCTTGGCCCTTCATGGGAAGGTCCTTATGAGGTCGTCACCGTTTGCCGATCGGGGACTTACCGATTGCGCGGTACCGATGGCCAAACCCTCAGCCACCCTTGGAGCGTAGAACATTTGAAATATTACTTCAAGTGACTACACCTTCGGTCAACACTTTTTGTACAAGTGAACGTACCTTCGGTCATCACCTTTGTAATCGGTTTATTTTAATACACTCCCTATTCTATACATACGGCATTACCATATAGCAATATTATATCAAGGATATTCTACATACAGCATGCACACATACAAGAATACGGAAGTTAGCAAATTAAAATAAAGCAAAGCAAACTTAGATAAAAAGGCCACAGAAGGGCCATCTGTCTTGACACACTGCCATTCAGCATGTTCAAAATATACACATCCCCAAAAATTAAGAAAATAAAATTACACATGCTCAAGGGGCAGGGGGTTCGGCATCAACAGTTGTACGCTCGACATTCGCAGCTTCAGCCTCGGCACTAGTCATGGGCTCCACATTCGGCGCACTGCTCGCGTTCGGTGCAAGGTGGTTCTCTTCCTCCTCACTGCTAGAATCGGTGTCATCGGCTTCTTCAGGCTCGGCATCCTCACCCTTGTAAGCCTCCACCATCTCTTCGGTTACGCCCTCTGGCTGCGGTGGCGGATCCCGAAAGAAGTTCAGATTCAGCTTCTTGTCCGCGTTATAACGCTTGAATCGGTAGACAAGGTCGTCACATTGTTCCATGACTTCCTTGTCCACCAGAAGCGTGAACTCCTCCGTCGATCGGTAGTCAGCAATGGCTTTCACCTTCGCCTCTTCCACCTCCTTGGCATGCGACCGTTCGGCCGCATCCATCGCCACCTCTACAGCCGCCTTAGCCTCTTGCGCCGCGACCAGTTCCAACTCCGTCGCCGCCAATTTCGAAGAGAGCTCTACAATCTTTGCTGCATTCTGTTCGGCGCGCCGATCAGCTTCCTGGATAAGCTTCCCAGCATCGGCAATTTTCGAACGGCCCTCTTCAAATTTTTTCTGGTACCGTTCGGCAGCATTGATGGATCGCTTCACGCAGAGCCACATCTCCATATCAGCCTGCAACACATACACACTTTAGTATATGCCGAACGCATAAACACTTGAACACTACAAAATAAACACTTACTGCAGCCTGAAGCCGGAAAGCTCGTCCGGTCTGCTCCCGCAACGTCTTCATTGACAGTTGCTCTATCTCGGAAAGCTCCATTTGGGCGCCATCAATCATGGAGTTGATGAACGGCACCGCCTTCCGAGGGCACGCTAGGTTGACCGGCCCCTCCTCCCCCTCCCCTTCATCATCGGGAATCAGCACGGAGGTCCCCTCGTTCGGCCCCCTAGGTTTCTTCGGCATCGGCGTTGTGTCGAGGGCACCCTCGATCTACGTCTTGCCCGTCACCTGGAGGTGGACCTCCCGAATGGCCTCGGCTTCTGCTACCCTCTTCTCACGGCGACGATCGGCCACCGTCGTCTCATCGGCCGATGCCCCTCCAGCCGCCTCTGCTGCCTTCTTCTTCTTCGGCCTGGGGGACTCCCCTTTCTTCGGCCTTGGCGCCCCATGACCCTCCAAACGTCGCCTGGTCGCCTCACTCATCGGCCTTCCACCTGCCACTGCATACAAAACACAAGTTAAAAAGGAAACGGCAGTAAAGCAAGAAGAAAAGACAGAACGTGTCGAACGGCATCACTTACTCAATCTTTTTTCTTCTTCCTCTTCCTCCTTTACTCTTCGATCGTGTTCCGCCTTGCCAATCAACCCCGCCTTGTACAGGTTCCGAAAATACAACAGCTCCTTAAAGAAGCGATCCTCTTCGGCAACCTTCACCCGAACGCGCTCGATCGCTTCCACTTCTCGGATCGGAGCAGCAGGTCATTTCAAGGACACTGAAACAAAAAACCAACGGTCAGCAAAAAAAAAAAAAAAAAAAACACCAAACACTCTTGCCGAACGGCAGGCCCTAACCTACTGGACTGTTTTGGAAGGTCGTAGGGATCCGCCTCTCTACGATCACTCCTGGTGCCGATTCCCAAGCACCAGAAACAATTACCCGGCGCTTGCGCCAGGTCTTTTGGGAGCTCGGCACCCCCACTACAAAGTGTCCACGCTGCCCTGCAGAAAGACAGTTGGACTGCACCCATCCCCCTTGATCGGCACTCTTCGCCCTCGTCACACTGTACAATTGGGCGAACTGCTCGTGGCTCGGCTCTCCCTCCTCAGCTATGCCGAATGCAGTGATCGTCCCGAGCAACGTAATCCAAAAGTTTGGATTATATTGCCCCGGCGCATATCCAAGCGCCGCCAGGATCTTCTGCACCGAATGCCTCAACGGCAGCCGAAGCCCATGCTTAAAAACATCGGTGAAGAAGACCACTCCCTTGTCATTGTCACTCAGCGACTCTAAGGGCTCCGGAATTCGCATCACTACCGAATCCGGAATATTATATTCCGCCCGAATCTTAGCCAGCTCAGCCTCGGTCAGTGTGTTTGGCTCTAAGTGATCTACCCCGAACACAAGTTCCTTCGGCTTCGCCATCGGGATCCGTTGCCTCCCATTGACAATTCTCAGCACCCCTTCCCCTGCCGCAGCAACGGACACGCCACCTGCATCGGCCTCACGACCCGAACTCGAAGGCTCACTACCTTGGGGCAATCCACGCGAAGTGCCACCAGCTTCGGTGTACACTCCTGCCCCCTCCACTATCTCACAACTTGAAGAGCTCCCAGAATCGGTGCTCTCACTCCCCTCGGACGAACTCCCCATGGACGATTCGTCCTCAAAGGCCCTCGGACTACGTCTACCCTCGGATTCGGTATCTAACATCTACAAACAACACACGAAGGGAAACTAAGGGCCATGCTAGAATCAAAATCCTACTCTACCTCCTAAACACTTATGTTCATACATGTTCATACTTGTTCATGCTCGTTCATGCTTGTTCATGCTTTGTTCATACACATTTTCAACGATTTCAACACTTTGATTCACAAAAACTCAAAAACACGGCAACATACCTTGTTTGCACGGTGGTTCAAGCTCGCCGGAAATCGCCTCCGCCCTGTTCAACCTCGCCTGAAATCGCCTGCTCAGCCTTCACACGGTTGCCGGAAATCGCCTCTCACAAGCTCTGATTGCTCTCAAAATCTTCAAGTATTCCAACTATAGTCCCTTCCTTACATTTATAGGACGAACCTAGCATCGGGAAGCGAAGCGACGCATCGGGATATGAAACGACGCGACTCCTCACAGCCATGCCGACACGTGTCACGCATGCATGGGGGAGCTCAAGCGTCGTCATTCAAAACGTTTCCAATCCTCAGAGACGCTTCAACTTCCCGAACGTTGCAGCTCTAGCCACTTTCGAGCACAACTCCATTAGTGAACGGCAGGCGCACATTGATGAGTTCTCACTCACCTCTCGTGCCGAACGGCCGGCACACGTTGATGAGTTCTCACTCACCTCTCGTGCCGAACGGCAGGCACACATAGATGAGTTCTCACTCACCTCTCGTGCCGAACGGCAGGCGCACATTGATGAGTTCTCACTCACCTCTCGTGCCAAACGGCAGGCACACATTGATGAGTTCTCACTCACCTCTCGTACCGAACGACAAGCGCACATTGATGAGTTCTCACTCACCTCTCGTGCCAAAAGGTTGGTGTTCCTACAACCGGACCTCCACACCTCTCAAACCATTCGGTACATCATGCCGTCTCTTTTCCAAGCTCACTCGCTCGGGCACTTGGGGGACTACATGCCACCATCGGCAACAATAAGACCATCGAGTTCGGATCAGAATGCCGAAGACAGATTCAAGTCCCCAACCAAGAAATCGCTCCTCAATCGGTAACTTGGGGGACTACTGTTTGTACCATATCTGACCCTCCACTCATCCAGTGACACGTGGATCAGAGAAACCCCCCCAAGTACCCAAGGCTCTGAACAATCAGCATCGGCTACCGATGGTATTGTCTCAAAGCAGCAAAAGGTCGCTACAGGCCCATCACAGTCTACAATTGGTATCCCCTACCGATTCTGCAGAATCAACCTCGAAGCACCCGCCCGAAATATCTAAAGACTCGTGTCAACCTCATAGGGCCCTCCCACGAGTCCCACATCGAAATTAAATACTAAGAGCATGCAAAATGCCCTCTATAAATAGGCCCCTTCACTACAATACAGGGGTAAGACTTTCCAGCTTGACTTTTATACTAATATATTGTTAACAGTGAAAGATCTTAGTAAACAAACTTACTTTGGCATCGGAGGGTCTTAGGCTGGTTCCACACCGGTTCCATAGACCTTACGAGTCTCAGCTTCCTTCCATTCAGGATCAGCATCTGAGGACAAGGAGGACCTACGTCTAACACTCAATCGATCTCCTAGATCGTCCACATCTCTTGTAAGTTGCACTCATCTCTATCTGTTCAGTTTTAGTGCCAACAACCGAGAACATTTTTTGTCTGGGTTATAAGGAAAGGTCCATTTGCATCCAACCTCTTTAGATCACTTTCCTTATCTCATAAATTTATGGACTTGTTAAAAAGGTCAGTGGTCATGCATGGACCATTACCCATGTTGACATATTTGTCCTTTTGTGTTAACCTAAATAATTGGTTTAAACGAACTTTCCATGAAAGCTTTCATCTAATGATTGGCTTTCAGGGCATACTTCTAACAGATGGATCATTGATTCACACGTGACTAACCATATGACATTTTGATCCTAATGACTTTCTGAGTCCCACCCAACGAAGATGAACAAGTATTGCAAATGAAAATGGCGTTACTTATCATGTGACAGGGGCGGGCACCATTGCCCTTTCACTTTCTCTCTCACTTTCAAATACTTTTTTTTTTCTATCTCTATCAATAAATTAATGTATGTTAGCCACGCTACTGAGCAACTGAATTGTTGTGCATTAATTTACCCCAATTTTTGTTTTCTTCAGGAAATTCTCACAAATGAGATAATGGGTCATGGTACTAGAAAAGGAGGGCTCTACTATGTGGATGACTTCAGTATGGGAATGGCAAACAGTGTGAAGCATTCGTCTGATGACAAGCGCCAACAAAATTGGCTTTGGCACCAACGTTTGGGACATCCATCTTTTGGTTATATGATACATTTGTTACTCGATTTGTTTTCCAATTTTAGTGATTCTGACACTCATCTTAGCCAAGAGTCACTGAGTATCTTATCCTTTGAGTATGAATAAAAGTATTGTTCCTTTTGCTTTAATTCATTATTATGCCTTGGGTTCCTCACCTATCTCTACTACTTCTGGATTTAGATGGTTTGTAACGTTTGTGGATGATTGTACTCGCATGACATAGCTCTACTTGATGAAGAACAAAAATGAAGTGTTTACTCTATTTTAGTCCTTTCACAAACAAATTGAAACTCAATTCTCTGTCAAGATCCAGATTCTCCGCTTCAACAATGGTGGATAATATGTCAACCATGATTTTCAGAATTACTTCCAGATGTATGGCATTACACCACGGATTACAAGTGCTTGCACCACACGATTCCCTCCCCTTTGTTTTGATGCTTACACCACGGATCTTTGGGTGCGTGGCGTTTGTTCATTTCCATAAAACTGACGTAGTTGTTGATTATGTTGGATATCAATTATCTTTCAAATAGAGTCGTGGAACACCACCAAATTGGTATTCCCTTGATATTGGCAAGACGTTGAAGTACCCTATTGCAAATCATGTGTCCACTCAAAGACTTTCTGAACACCTCAAGGCTTTTGTGCATCAGTTGTCTGCCATCCATATTCCGACCAAGGTAACTTAAGGATTGAAAGATCCTAAGTGGGTTCAAGCAATGAAGGAAGAAATGAAGCCTTTGGAGAAAAATCAAACTTGGACACTTGAGACATTACCACAAGGAAAAAGAATACTTAGATATAGATGGGTGTTCACCTTCAAACACAATATTGATGGATCCATTGAACGATACAAGGCAAGACTTATAGCAAAGGGGTGCACACAGATGTATGGTATAGAATATGAATAAACCTGGGCTCCAATAGCAAAACTTAACACCATTAGAATTATGTTGTCTCTTGCAACCAACCTAGATTGGCCACTACACCAGTTCGACGTAAAGAATGCCTTTTTGCATGGAGAACTCACATAATAAGTATACATGGACATTCCACCCGGATATGTTGCATCTACTCAGACTAGTGTACTATGCAAATTAAGAAAGACATTGCATGGATTGAAGCAGTCATCTCGCGCATGGTTCAGACGTTTCACATGGCAATGAAGAACAATGGTTTCAAGCAAAACAAGTCATATCATACGATGTTTTTGAAACACCATGGGGGGAAGCTAGCTACCCTAATAATCTATGTTGATGATATGATTATTACTTGAAATGATGAATAGGAAATCTCTCAGTTCCAATACTATTTAGAAACAAAGTTTGAGATAAAGATGTTGGAATTTTAAAAAGGTTTTAAAAAATTTACCGTTTTGATTTATTTAATTATTTTGGCTATTTTATTTTATTTATTGTGGGTATTATAAATATTTAATTTTTTTTTATGTTTATTTCTATATTGAATGTCTTAATTTTATAGTTTAATGTGGTGAATGTTAAATGTTCTTGGATGCCTATAAAAGGCCACTACTCCTTCACATTTGAACGACAACCACATAACACATATACTAATACAATACCATACTACCACAACCACCACTATAATATGATTCTCTCCTCTTCCACCTTTCATACCTTCTATACTTATCTTATTATTTTGGGCACCGGTTCTATGACTTGGAGACCTATATCTGACTATGAACGTGCTCATAGCAGACCTTGAACCTATGTATTGGGGGTCGTATCTTGGAGTCTTGTAGACTGTCAGTACCTGCACGTAGGGAGGCTACAAAGGCTTTAAGACAACTTCTTTGACGTGTTTCACCATACCAGGCTTGGTTTCATAATCTTAATTTATTTTATTTTTATCGTATTTGTTTCTTTATTTTTGCTTTACCTTAAAAAGCTTTCTATTTTGTTTTATATATCGTTTATAATATAAAGGTTTTTGCATATGGCTTTACGGAAAAGAGGAAAACTATAATTTATATAACAGAAGAACCTTAGTGGACTCAAGTATTTATTAGGCATTGAGGTAGCCCGATCAAACCAAGGGATATTTCTTTCTCAAATGAAGTATGTTTTGGACTTGTTGGTAGAATTAGGAATGTTAGATTACAACCAGCGGACACTCCAATCGTTCAAAATCATCATCTTGGAGAATAACCTAATCAAGTGCCCGCAAACAAAGAAAGATATCAAATGTTAGTAGGGAGATTGATTTACTTGTCACGTACTCAACTATACATTGGTTATGTGATGAGCGTTGTTAGTTAGTTCATTCATTGCCAAGTGAAGACCATATGAATGCAATTCTTCAAATCCATAAAAATTTAAAGTCAGCACCCAGGAAGGGAGTTATGTTCTCAAGAAACGATCATTTGAATATTGATGGTTATACATATGTAGTTTAGGTAGAGAGTGTTACTGACATAAGGTGTACATTAGGTTACTTCACATTCGTGTGAGGTAATTTGGTTGCATGGAGAAGCAATAAGCAAAAGGTGGTAGCCTTATCCAGTGCAGAAGCAGAGTTCAAAGGATGACCAAAGGAATTTGCGAACTCCTTTGGTTAAAGAAGTTACTTACTGAGCTTGGATATGCACCTACATCTGTGATAAATCTTTTTTTTGTGACAATAAGATTGCAATATCCATTACACATAATCCGGTTCAACATGATCGCACTAAACATGTTGAAGTGGATCGTCATTTAATTAAGCAAAAGCTCGAGGCCAAAGAAGTTCAATTTCCTTTTGTGAAGTCAGAAGATCAATTGGCAGACATATTAATGAAGACATATTCTGATAAAGCGTTCCACAATTCACTGGGCAAGTTGGGCATTGATGACTTCCATACAAGATCTCTCGGTTGATAGCGTTCAGTGAATTCACTCTCTAGTGAACACCTATACACTTATCTTAATGTCTTTACACAAATGACTTTAGACTAGTCATCCTCCCAAGCTCAGTAACCTAAACACTTATCTTAGTGTCTTTACACAAATATGGTACAAATAGCATTATTGAATAATTAATGAACTGCAACTATTGTTTCGGCTCATGTATTGAACTTTTTTTTTTTTTGCTCAAATGAGTGAACATGTCATTACCATAGAGAGTTACATAAAAGCCCAATACAAAAGTCAAAAATTAAACAACAAGGACTTAACTAAAGAAAATAAAAGCCCAATCCAAAATACAAATAATTTAGGCCCAAAACACAAAAATCCTAGAATCAAACTCTAGAAACAGCAAACAGCCTCTGGCGCAGGCAAAAGAAGAAGAAGGTTCAGGGTTTTTGTTTGTATATTTGTTTATGTTTATGTTTATATTTGTTTACGTTTGAAATAAATTAAGCCAACGGTGCAATCGTTTATGTGTGTGTTTCAGTAGTAATGAGAACTTACACAATTGTTCAAGTTTCTTTCAAATTCAATCATACTTGATTTGGAAACCTCATATTATTACTTGCACCGTCGAGAAATATGGTGCCCAATACAAGGCTACAGATTACTTCCATAAAGAGCGTTTCGGTGGGGTGATAACCTCAGGGAATATAAGCCTATATATGCCTAGTAATTCTACGTTTCCTTGCAAATTTAATTTCCAAAAGTCGCTTCTTCGTTGTAGGCATAAGACCATCCCCAATGCATTTGGACTTAAACCCAAAAATTTCACTTCTCAAAATACAATACTTCATGTATTATCACTATTAGTCTCAAACAGTTTTCCTCCCAACCATGTATTCTAAAAATTTGAGTTTCCATTTTTGTTAATTTTGTTTATGCTATAGTTTTTTTGTATAAATATTTTAAGGTTAAAAAATTGAAATTCTGGAAACATATATTTTTTTTTCATTGACAATTAAAACGAACACAACAATGAGTTAAACGACGTTATTGAAACTAAAAACACGTAAAATAATATTGAAACTAAAAACGAGTATCACATGACTTAAATTAAAAACAACAGTAACTAAACAAAAAAACACCCAAGTGCTTAATAGTCTTAGTTTTATTGAATGAAATCATCAAATATAAATCTCGACTTAAATAGAGAATATACATATAAAAGGAATTTATACATATGAAATTTAAAAGCTGACTAAAGATATACAAATGAATGAGATCTATGTTTTCAGAATTAGGGGTCATCATTTGGCCAACGAATCCACAGGCCAATGAATTTTTTATGAAAGCCCATCCCGACCCGACCCAACTCAGACCATTGACGAGCCCTACTATGAGTGCAAGAATCATCAAAATATAACAAGTAAATTCAAAAATTTGCCTCAACCCAATTAATGGTAACTTCAGGCGTGGGAAAAGGTTTCTCGACGCACGGGAAAATGATGGGGGAAAGGAAACCCTCCATCCATCTTGGGAAAACAAGCTAAAGATTTATTACCTTTTTTTATGATCAATATGCCCCAATTAACAATTTAAAATGCAATTCTACCTAGAGAAATCAATGTATTTCTAAATTATGGGAATATCCGGAAAGAAGAGAAGTGCTGCAGAATTTAAAAACTTTATTTAAAAGAATTCCAAAAGGGCACAAATGTCTTTATATTTTCAAGCAAGAAACTAAAGATGGGACAGAGTTGAGGAAAATAATAATAACATTGACTTGCATTGCCGAGAAAAGTAATTAAAGACTATTGTTTTTCTCTTTAAACAACAATATCAGATGTATTTATTTTGAGCCATTAGATTGCTCACAATCTCTTAAGGATTGAAGTCCTGTGCAAAACTTTGTGGCTTCATATCTGTCAGTATCACCAAATCTGACCCCTATGTAATGAAATGAAAGTTCCCTCGGCATTGTTGACGATGAGTCCTTATAACACTACTTCAAAACAAAAGATCAAGCTCAGGATGAAGAAAAAACAACAAATTCCACATGCTAATAACTCTCCAAAAGCAATTGCAAATTGCTAATATTGTAAAATATCATGAAATACTGTTTACACAGGTCGAATGCAAGTACTCCATACATTTTGACTTATGTTCCACAGATTGCATAAATTTTGTAAGTATCAAAGACGGAATTTGGTACGGCTAATGCCTCCCATAACCCAACTCCCTATTCATATCTGTATCATTACCGAAGCCTACTTCTGCCTTTCCCAAGTCTCTTTTTGCAACCTCAAGATCTATCTCTGCAACAGCTAGCCTGGCCTTTAGCCTCTTCACTTCGATCTCCAACGCATCCACATCCTCTCTCTGTTTTTGAACTTGCCCTGCCCTTTCCACAAGCTTCTTCAAATTCAGAGCAGTTTGTACAGAAGGCTCCAGCCAAGCCAAGTCAAATTTGAAAGTCTCAAGCTCCTCCCACAAAAGTTGAAGGTGTTCACAGGCATCTTCAGTCATATCCTTAACCTTCGTAGTCTTCAGAAAATGCAAGACTCGACCCAAAGCTGTGAATGCCCATTCAATAAATGTACGACTTCTCTTCTTTTGGCACTCAACCAATGAAGGATGCCACGAACAAACTTCCTCTAGCAATGGAACAAAAACTTTCTCTATTTTCCCCAAACCCTTAAAATCCATGAGCTTACCAACTGGAGTGAAGGGCACTTTGTCATGCTCCTTGACTATGGAAGGGTCAACATAGCTATCAGTAGGCTCAATGAAAACTTGTCTGGAACTTGGTGCATCCTGGAAAGCAACCACCTGTTCAGAACTAGGTGTTGTAACTGACAAGTGTGGAACTTGTACAGAATCCACACTTGAAGGTTCCTGCCCTTGATCTTCTTGCTCTGAAGGCTCTATTGTTGCAGAACTGCCAGTTCCTTGGTCTTCCAAAATCTTAATGTCAACCTTACGGACTGAAACGTCAGCTTTAATAATACACTTATCATTCCTAAGAAAGCCTTTGTTAGAGTCACAAAGCTCACTTAAAGCCATGAATGATGTGAAGCCCCAATCACTCTCACTTGAATTGAACCCATGCTTACTGTCTGTGAAATCAAAATATAGGAGCACAGAAAACTTAGTAAAAACTGCATAGCTAATTAAGAACTAATAAAAGATAACAATAGAGGAAGCTTATTCCAAAGTTTAACATAACAATATGTAGGAGAGTTCAACCACTGTATAGGAAACTTCGCTTCTGATCGTAACCATTGGATGAGTCCAATGATTTCAAATATGATATATTCCTTATTAACAAAATACTTAGCCTCGTGCATTGGAGCACTACTGGATATTTGTTATGTGCATCTATCTGGTATGATACATACATAAATATACAGATAGACACACATAAAGTAGACTCCTAGCCAGCTTTGGGGACCTGACTAAGCAAATCATGCCTATATGATTTTAAGATAGTTTTACCATTTCTTTTCTAGAGCTTAAAATTACATGGGCACAGTGGGCCAGTTGGCCTCCACCTTTGTTAAATAGAATGCATTTCTTTTTTCTTTTTCTTTTTTCGGATAAGCCCTAAATATTCAGAATTCAGGTAATGTGCTTGCAATGGTATCCATGTATTGGCAATGAAACTATAATATTGTTCAAGTGAAATTCCAAACCCTGTAATAAAAAGCAGCAGATCTATTCTTGCATAAAACAGAATATTTTGTTCGAGCATCTTAACCTTCTTCTTATTAACCATTGCAATTAGACAATTATGGCTCATGTAAATCCTACTCAATTTCAACTACAAAAAAGTCGAACATCCCCACATGGAGATAAGAGTAATTTGCTTTGTGTTTTTCCAGTTATTACCATTTTTATTAACCTGAAATCATAATGTCAGAGCAATTGAACCTCAAATCAGAAAGTAAAAGTCCATGAAGGGAGTGTATTACCATGTTTTGGTCAGTTTCAGTAAGAGAATAAATGACATTGTAAAATCATGCGTTTGGTTATGGCGAGAAAATGAAGGGAAATTCAGAAAAAAGAGAGAGAGATCTTAATGTTAATAGCCTTGAGAGAAATTACCACTTCTGGAGTATTTCCTAGAACGATGAAATGAAATAAGATTAAAAAAAATATGTATATATATATGTTGAACAATAGAATACTATCGAACACTATAATTTTATACAAGGGAAATCTCCATTGTATAGGAAAGTAAATTCCTGTAATTAATGGTTTGTCCAGAACAAAAAGAATAAATTTGCATATTTCCTTTCTATTCCCCTCTAAGTCCCTGATTCCAAACAATTGTAAAAAATTTACACCTCACCCTAGCCACAGCCTGATTGCCTTTTCTTAAAAAGTTGAATTGTAAGAAAAGGCAGTCAGGCTGTGTTGCGATCATAAACAAAATTCACTCTACAAGAGGAAGTGTGAGCCTGAATCAAAGCAGAAGAACCTCCATAAAAAGATGCAAGAATCACAACTTCCATTTGACAAATTAGCCTTTGCCATCATAAAATGAAAATATAGCAGACAAAAACACAAAAATAAAATTGAATCAACAACAATGAACAGTAAATCGAATACCCTTTGTTATTGACTTGTTGCTATTCAGTTGATTAACCACAGTCAAGCTGAATTCGGCATATCTAGTCCACAGAAATGGCAAGTCTGAAGCATCTACAACCTCCAAATACACGGACAACTGCTTTACGTTGTTCCCCTTTGGAAATATAAGTATCCGCCTAGTCAAACCAACCAAGGAAATCCCATGATCAACAACAGATCATGAAAAAACACAAAACTTTGAAGCATGTAAACAGCAGGAGATACATAAAAATACCATTTCCAATCACCGATGAGGTAAACCTCAGAGTAAAGCTTCTGGGTGTTCAACTTTGAGAAGTTTTCAATGGTCCATGTGAATGTTTCAGATACAAATTCTCCTCCTTGCTGATTCTCCATTCTTGATCAACCCCAGACACATAAACAGTAAACAAAAATCACCAACTATAGCATTCATACTGATTATAACACTAACATAAAGTAGTTTAGAAGAAGACCCAGAACTCAACCTTACCTTCAAATCGACAAGTCAAAGTTCGCAGAGAGACGAGGCTCTGCAGAGATGGCACGTCCGTAAACTAAAAAGCCAAGCAGGGGAAAGTGTACAGGCCACTGACTTTTCCAATTTTATATCGCGAAACTTTTGGATGAAAGGCAGATATTTTTCTCTCTTTCTACTACTTTTTATTTATTTGTCGTTTTATACTTTTTTTTTAACGAGAAATGTTGTCACTTTCTTTCTCTACATCATTTTCATTTATTAGCAGAATTAGACTAATAAATACTTGGTTTTTTATCACAAAACATCATTGAGGTAACCAAGCTATCTGATTGTGTACTTTTTTTTTTTTTTGACATTTGTGATGATTATAATTTTTTTTAGTACAAGCGATAGTCTAAATTAGAAGAAGAAGGATTTCTCACACACACACAACTATGATGTCGTAGGAACTCGAAACTGAGACTTCTAATCTACAAGTTAAGGCTTTTTTTCACTCGCCTAGACCCCCCTGGCTCGTGGTGCTTAGATTAACATGGGTGCTCACAAACAAGTAATCTTTGTCCTCAACTTTCATTCAAAATTCGGTTAAATTGTTGACATGGCATACATTTCCAATAATATAATGCCACGTAAATTTAAATAAAAAAGATCTATATATTTTTTAAAAAATTAAGAATTATAAACCATAAAAATAAAAAATAAAAACCAAGGAAGAAAAAGACACCTCCAGCGCACCAATCTTTAAAAAAAAAAAAATTAAATTTAAAAAAAAACTTAGAAAAGAGAAAAAGAATATGCCCCAGCAACCCCCTCCCTGAGTTTGCCGACAGAGCCTCCACCCATCACTGCTTGCCATGGCTGCCGCCCATATTTTTTCTTTTACCTTCCTTTCTCTTTCTATTCCACCATTGTTTTTTTGATGTGATATTCCTCCCTTGTTCTTTGTAAGCAAAACCTGCTCAAGGGATTCTTATTTTCTCCCTTTTCTCTATTCGTCTATGGTTTTTGTTTGGGCCAAAAATGAAAAAAGGCCCAGTAAGGTTTTTTAAAGATGTTTGATAGGCTTCGGGCCACTTGTTTCATTTAAAAGAGGGGAGCTTCTATAGTGAGGGGAAAGTTATAAGGGGTTTATTTGAGGGGTATGTTAGAGTCGTTGGATTTCATCCAACGGTGAGTTTTTAAAAGAGGGTGCATGTAGAACCGGGTTGAAATCTGACCCGTTGGAAACCCAACTTCAGTTGAAGATATTTCCCTCTGAAAAATTCAAGAACACAGTCCTCTGTTTTTGAATGCAACGCAAACCCAGAATTAGAAAGATCCAAAGCTCCCAAACCCTATAGTCGCTCCATTGTCATCAGCTCCTTGGGAGGCCTGCGATCTATGGCATCCTCGGTATGACGATTAATGGCTCTTATCTAGCTATTGCCCTGTTTTGATTCTATGGCTGAAGTGAAAACCCCTTCTCTTTTTCGTTCAGCACACGAGATTCCAGATGAAAGCAAAGTAGCATATCTGCTAGACGCCGCAGCAGCATTTGTTCCTCGATTGTGGTAGAAATGGAGTCTCCACTACCAAAGAGTCTTCTCTAATGTCCACCACATTCTCTTAAGCTGATTGACTTCGGAGCTCCCGCTTGAGTTTGAGAGGTAAGTTTACTGTTGCTGGATTGATTTGATTGGGATTGGTTTGTTTTTTGTGAGGGTGAGAAATTCGTCATTTGTGGCATCAATAATGCGTCATTTCTGCAGTCAATAATGTGTTATTCTGCCGTCAATAATGCGTCAGTTTGCTATCAATAATGCGTCATTTACTTATGAATATTCAATATATTTAGTTGATTGTTTTTGGTGGGGGTGGGAAATTATAAAATGTAGGTAAAAGATCCCAAACTTAGGCTTAATGGCATTAGGAGTAAGCATTTGGAGAGGATATTGGGAGAAGTTCTGTAATTGCTGGTTTGAATTACATTTTTGTTCTTAGTTGAACATGTTGGTTCTAATGTTATTTTTTCCAGATTATTGCACAAGAGATGACGTAACTATTATATTAAATTTTGTGTAATAATGGCTCTTACAAACAAGCTAGGCTATGCGTCTTTTTTGTGTCAATTTGGGCAATGTTTTGTGTAAGTGGAATGCATTGATATGTTGTAATGCAGTAATGATTGATTAATGAATTAATATTTGTTATGCAGTGATATAGAAGTAGTTCAAAAATATATGTGGGTAAAATGTCTGGGGGCTCAGAGAGTGATGACTGTGTAACAGCTAATGAGATGGTTTACATTCCTGAAGTAAGAAATGAGGAAACACCAGCGGTTGGGATGAAGTTCGACTCGCTTGACCTCGCTTATAATTTCTATAACAGATATGCATTCTTGGCTGGCTTTGGCATTCGACTTCATTCCAGCTTTCGGGGGACAAATAAGAAAGAGATTCTGAGGAAAGAATTTGTTTGTTGCAAACAAGGTGCATACAGGAAAGATGAAACTCGGGAGAGAAAAAGACAGCGGGGAATAAGTAGATGCAATTGCAAAGCTAAGATTGTGGTTGTGAAGACAAATGGGAGCAAGAAGTATGCCATCTCTCTTTTTGCAGAGGGACACAATCATAAGATGACAGCCTCAGAAAGAGTGCATTTATTGAGATCACACCGTCGTATTTCGGATTCTACAAAAGTACTTACAAAACAATTGGGTTCGGTTAATATCCCCATTCATCAGAAGGTAAGTATTTTCGAGGTGCAATCCGGAGGAATGGATAAAATCGGTTTTATCAAAAAAGATATTTACAATCTTGAATGTAGTGTGAATGGGAAGCTGAGGAACCACGATGTTGAACTAGTGACCGAGTATTTTATGGCTGAACAGAAAACAAATGAGGCTTTTTATTTCAAGATTGAGGGAGATGGCGAAGACAGGTTTAGTCGATGTTTTTGGGCAGATGCAACTTCTAGACGGGCGTATCGGTTGTATGGAGATGTTGTTGTATTCGATACCACATTCAACACGAATCGATACGACTTGACATTTGCACCAATATTGGGAGTTAATAACCATGGTCAGACAATTGTCTTAGCATGCACATTTTTGAGCAAGGAAACGACTGAGTCGTTTATTTGGATGTTTGAGGAGTTTAAGAAAGCCATGCAAGGTGGCGAACCTAAAACGATCATTACAGATCAAGATGCGGCCATCACCAGAGCGATTTCAATAGCCTTCCCGACTACATTTCATCGGCTTTGCATATGGCACATCACATCAAAGTTCCATGTTAAGTTACCACATTCTGCTTATAAGGAGTATTGGTGTGAATTTCAGAAAGCCATATGGGATACTGACAATAAGGATGAGTTTGATGCAAAGTGGAATATTGTGGTTACAAAGGCTGGTTTGACTGACCAGCAATGGCTAAGTTCAATGTTTGATTTAAGGGAATCTTGGGTTCCAGCCTACGCACGAGACTTTTTTGCCGCTGGAATGTCAAGCAGCCAAAGAGCGGAAGGTTTTCATGCTTTCTTCAAGCAATACATATCAAGGAGAAATTCGTTGATGGATTTCATAATACGATTTGAGAGGGCACTTTCCCATCAACGTCAAAAAGAGTTAGCTGCTGATCACGTAGATGCATTTGAAGTGGCTCAATGTATTCTACCAATGCCAATGAACAAACAAATGGCTACCTTGTACACAAGGGCAATGTTTCAAAAGTTTGAGAAAGAACTAATACAAAGTACAGCATGTTTCCTAGAGCTCAAAACAGAGGATGCTTCAAAAGTTGTCTTTAATGTGAGCGAAAGGAAAAATTGGCAAACAAGAGTGGCAGAAGTCGTATATGTCAAAGATTCTGACCACGCATCGTGTAGCTGCAAAAAATTTGAATTTGTTGGGATTATTTGCAAGCACATCCTAGCATTGTTCAGAAGGGACCAGATTGAATATATGCCCGATAAATATATTTTGAAAAGGTGGAAGAAAACTGCGAAAGCTGGATTGGTGTCAGATGCAAATGGCAACGAAATTAAAGACTCTGCAGATCCTGGTCTTTTAATAAAGCGGAGTACAATGTCCCAACTTGCTTCAGATGTGGTTGAGGATGCATTAATGTGTGAAGAAGGATGTGAGCTAGTGTCAGAGACTCTAAAAAGTTTGCGGGTGAAGTTGAAGTTGTTGAAGGATGGACCAAGTAATAACGAAGTTGGAGGGTCCAGCTCTCAAACACAATATATGAAAGACCCTAAGAGAGTAAGGTGCAAAGGAAGGTGGAAACAAGTAACGGGAGCAAAGGAAAAGCCAATGAAGCGAGGGATTCGACACTGTCGGGAGTGTGGAGACATTGGTCATGATAGAAGACAATGCCCAAGAAATTTGAACACACCGTAAGATGTTAAAACTATTTATAATAACACCTAAAATTTGAATAGTTAAATTTTTTATGTGCTTGTGTTTGGTGTTTATGCAGGACATCACCATCAAACAATGAGGAATCAACTCCAATAGATCTCAGTGACCCATTATTCGACGAATTTTACAGGATGCACGGACCTACTGAATGATTTATGTTTGTATTATAGAAAGGCCGGTTGTTATGAAGGCTAATGACCAGGTTAAGTTTTCTATATGCAGTTTTATTTTATTTGTTTGTTCATGTCCACTTATAAGCTCTTACTTTGTCCACTGCTAATTGAAATGGAAATTTGGTTGATTTACTTCTTGCATGAAATTTGGACACATGTTAATTTTACATGTCTTCTCCCTATTTGGAAATTTTCATAGACATTTGATAAAGTATCAAATTTTGAGTTTTGTGAAGCAGTGACTTTTACCATGTACAATGGGTAGTTTATGCTGAATTATGAACGAGTGACACAGATTCATTGATTATATCACAGGCTAATGTAGCATTTCCAGCAGGGAGCTGTTGTTTCCATCAGCAGTAATGATTTCCAGCACGAATCATTTCCAGCAACACTAATCATTTACAGCAGCAACCAATTTTTCCTAATGTTATGTTCTAGTGCTTGACTGGTTATTAAGATCTGACCTTGACTATGAAGCAATATTGGTGCACGATTTTGTAAACATTCGTACCTGAAGGATACTTGAAATTTGCATTATGTTGGAACACAATGATTAGAAATCAGCTTGTAAAATACAAACTACAATACAACATCTTCTATGCATGATAAGTACATTGCAGCTAATCACATTTCGAATGCTTGGAGAATATTAAAGTGCACACCAACATTTCAACTACTCGTAATTTCGCACACACAAGAAAATTACATTGCAAAGCATTTTATGTGCTCGGTCGTATGGGTCAGCTTTTTCCGAGCAGTTTGCACGTGCTTATGGTCACTCGTGTCCCCACTCATATAGACGAAATAAATATTCAGCAATATTTGTAATATTTTGTTATATAAATAACCCATAAATCATTCACCAAAGAATGTATAGCACATTGGCATGTAAAGTGAATAAGGAGAGTGTTACTTATGACTGACGTGTCAATTTTTTGAGAAAAAGTACGCCATCTGTTTAATGTGAAGGGACATGATAATGCGACTTTACTGATTCCCAACGCGTGGTGATATTGACAACTTATTGAATAATATTTCAGTTTTTGCAAAATACAATGTTAGACACAAGGAATTGCAATACATAGTCCCAATAATTATATATGAAGCAAATGAAAGTAATACTTGTGTTATTATAAATTAGATAATGAACATTGAGGAAATATACTTCTAATTTGTCCCAGTTATATGTTGTTGTTTATACTGTTTCATGTCACACTTTTTCTATCTTTCTTTATATTATATGTTTAGGGAATCCCTCAAAGCAACATATACTGTGAAAAATAAAATATTGTGTGAAGTTCTAATCACTCATATAGACTAGGACAAATATTCAGTACTATTTCAAAATTGCTAGACTGGTGTCAGGCCATCGAACGATGTGATTTGACATGATAGAGATATTTACTACGAACCCAAGACGGAGCCATATTGACAACTTATTGAATAGCGCTGACGTGTTCAAAGATCTAGATGCATGCACCCATGATGGCTTCAGAGCATTGTCCAATTATTATATATGTGGATTATTATAACAAAACAGATACGTTTACAGCCTTTTATATGAAAGGAAACTAATTATTGTATTATTAAAACCTAGATAATTAATATTAGGGAAATATACTTGTGATGTTGGTTGTTGCAAAATATATAGCTAGGGTTAAGAGGAAAGTGAGTTATCTAAAGGCATTCAAATTTTTTGTTTATGAAATTGATGATTTCTAGCTTCCCCTAGTTGTATAACGTCACAAGGAGGCCGGAGTAATTTTCGGGGCATTTTTCCAATTTTCCTACTATTTATTTAACTTTTTTAAGGATTTTTGCACTAAAAAAAGCCAAAATAATCGCAAGCTGACACCTGGCGCGATCTGAGCGCATCACCTTTCACCACTTGCACAAGTGTACGTCAATACACATGGCCACATCCTTGGTTTTTACCCTAAATTCTTATTTTATTGTTTTTTCTTATGAAATTCATAACTAAATACACAAAATTGATAAAAATGTTCCGAAAATTGATACGAACTCATTGACACTTCATCTTCCTTACTGAATTCCCCGTTTTATGGTTATTCATTTTAAAAGACAATTTTGAGCATTCACGGGAGATGCTTGTTGATGTAGGTTATCTAGGTTAAAGTTAACAACATATATAGCTAGGGTTAAGAGGAAAGTGAGTTATCTAAAGGCATTCAAATTTTTTGTTTATGAAATTGATGATTTCTAGCTTCCCCCAGTTGTATAACGTCACAAGGAGGCCGGAGTAATTTTCGGGGCATTTTTCCAATTTTCCTACTATTTATTTAACTTTTTTCAAGATTTTTGCACTAAAAAAAGCCAAAATAATGGAAAGTTGACACCTGGCGCGATCTGAGCGCATCACCTTTCACCACTTGCACAAGTGTACGTCAATACACATGGCCACATCCTTGGTTTTTACCCTAAATTCTTATTTTATTGTTTTTTCTTATGAAATTCATAACTAAATACACAAAAATGATAAAAATGTTTCGAAAATTGATACGAACTCATTGACACTTCATCTTCTTTACTGAATTCCCTGTTTCATGGTTACGCTATATTAGTATTTTATTATTATTTACCCTACATTATTATTATATTACTTTTTAGCCTATACATTTGTTAATTATATTTACTCGAAATTATTATTTTTATTGTTATTTTGAGTGAGAATAGACCATTTCTGGTGTTAATCAGTTTCTCTCTTCTTCAATTTGTTAATTTTTTTTCCTTTATTAGGGTGAAGGGATGTTTTGAAAAATAAAAAGAACAAATTACATTCCAAGTATTGTATAACATCAGAAAAAAGTCCATGAATAACCCATTATTTGTATAGCTTAATTTACTGCATCCAAACATTTCATTCATTCATACAAAATTGACGAATTACTGACGACTGACATAATGGTCCCATAAGATAGTTTTACATTGCAAAGCATATTATTTGGTCCCTGTTAGCAATACCACGATCACCCCAAGCAACTGAACAGCCGTAGCCGCAATTAGTCAGTCGTATTGGTCGGCTTCTTCCGAGCAGCTTTGACGTGCTTATGCTCACTCATGTCACCACCATCGTCTAGTATCTCTCTCACAGCATCAGGGGATACATAGTCCCAATTATAACTTGTATGAGTAGTTGCCGCAAATGCTCGGAAATGTTCGAATCCTTCGTTGAATGCCATCTCCAGTTCACTATGGTGCTCTTCGCATCGCATATGGTTCATCAAACAACCTTTAATTTCATCATTCATTACTGTATCCAACTCCTCTGCTTTCAACTTCCTTGTATGACTCAACTTCAAGTACTTGTTCTTTTGGGAGAATGCTTTGTTAACTCTAATGTTAAGATCAGCCAGAATGGCCTCGTCTTCAACACATTTCTCGTGCCACGAATTGATCAGTCTGGAATTATAATCTAGCTTGCTACTGACTGCATGTATTGCTTCTAATGGATCATCGGAGTCCCCCTCACTCCCAAATGATGTTGAAAATGGAAGGGGTCGGCGAGTACGACGTGGAAATGGAGCCTGCAACTCCAATTTTTCATATTCGACTGTGTTGTTGGCGCCTGAAGAGGATGACATGCTTGAATAATCCTATTTGTTTTTAGAGGATGAGGATTGCATATGCAATTTCGTTTGAGGAAGGGGACATAGCTTTATAGACCAACATACCAAAGCTTGCGTGTAGTCAACATATGTACTTTATTTCAATTTTTAAAAAGAGGTGTCAGGTTTTGCTTTTCAAGCATGTCAACCTCATCACCACTGTCAGTGGCTGAAAGAAACTCAATGGAAGTGACATCTAGTTAGTGAACCCAACCACAGTGGTTAGGATTAAACTTAGATTGTATCAGACAAAAAATTAATTTATACATTGTCAACCAAATATTTTTTGGCGGGAACGTTTTTATTGGTATTACTATCACATCCTTCATATAAACTCTCCCTCCACGAAAAATTGACTCCTCCACCGAATCTCTCTCCATCGACTGAAACTCTCTCCTCCACAGAAACTCTCTCCCTCCATAGAATGGATTTACTAACCAAGTTTGATGTCAGCATAATAAACACCCCTCCAAACAAAGACCGCCTTCGACACGCAAGTGAGTCACCAGACAAGCAGTGTCACATTCCTAGACAGAATGACCATTTTGTTGGAAGTTTTGAGTCTGAAAGGGTTCTTGGATTCTGGAAGGAGAGGCATCTTCAACTTGGTGATGAAATCCAAAGGGCAAGGGCACGTTTGGAATTTGTTGAAGGCCAAATTGAAGATGACAAAAGGCAGGCCAATCTGGATAGGGCGAAGTTGCAGCGCATGAAGCGTAGACACAAACGACTTCGGAGTGTAGCTGTTCAAAAATACAAGAACTCATCTAATGCAGTGGAGTCAAAGAAGCGTGTGATGCAAGCTGGATTCAACTACTTCCGGTCCTATGCAAAACTCGTCGTACCCGGGTTTGATTGGTCATCTATTACCTTTTCCGACGTTAACAAATATACTCACCAAGGGAAGTAACCATTTTGGTTATCGTGTTTGAGCAGAGGCAAATCAGTGGAATTGGAATTTTCGTTCAACTCTGCTTCAAACCTATTTTGATGCTTACTATTATGGAAGATTTCAACCTTCATATTTTGATGTCTTTAATGATGAGAACACGTGATGCAACGTGGCCATCTACTTCAGTCATATGTTGCTGCCATGTCCATTTTTGTGTGACCACGTATCAGATTTGGACATGGTTGCATCATATGCAATGTTGCCTTTATTTATTATATGTTAGGGCAAGGTTTATGAAAAAGCATTTGTGACAAGGTTATGTTATTGTTTTTTTGTACTGGTTCATCTCCTACTATTGTTTTCTTCCTTTATATTATATGTTTGTGGAATCCCTCAAAGTTAACATATACTGTGAAAAAAATGCAGAGTGAATATATAATCACTTATATAGACTAGGACAAATATTCACTAATATTTTAAAATTGCTTGAGTGGTGTGAGGTTTTTCAAAAAAGTATGGCATTATTTTATGTGATTGGACATGATGGATATTTTGTACTGATTCCCGATGGACTACTTATTGAATACCTGTGACGGTTCATAACTCTAGACGCAGTTGCATATGGACGACTTATTGAATACCTCTGACGTGGTCAAAGCTCTAGGCGCAGTTGCAATGATGGCTTCAAAGCAGTGTGCAATTATTATATATGTACATTATTATAACAAAACAAAAACAGATTATGTTACATCCTTATATTTGAAAGGAAACTATTTCTTGTCTTATTACAAATTATATAACGAATATTAAGGAAATATACTTGTTAAAGTGAACAAACATATATACTTAGGGTTAAGAGGAAAGTCAGTTGTCTAAAACAATTGGGATTTCAGTGCATACCTTTCACCACTTGCACAAGTGTACGTCAGTTGCAACCAAACATTCTTGCTTTTTACCCTAAATTCTTATTTTATTGTTTTGCCTTACAAAATTCATAACTAAATACACAAAAATGATAAAAAAAACTTCCGAAAATTGCTACGAATTCATTGAGGCTTCATCTTTCTTACTGAATTCCCCGTTTCGTGGTGACGCTAAATTATTATGATATTGTTCTTTACTCTAAATTATTATTATATGACTTTTTACCTTCTATATTTATTAATTTTATTGACTCGTAATTTTTTTTTTTTGTAATTTTGTTATGCGAAAAGACCATTTCAGGTGCCAATTAGTTTCTCTCTTCTTCAATTTCTTAACTTCTAATTTTTATTAGGGTTAAGGGATGTTTTGAAAAAGTAAATGAAAAAAATACATGTCAACCATTGTATGGCATCAGAAAAAAATTAGTTTAGGATATGATAAGTGGGAAAATGTCTTTTCCAAGCACTGGTGAACAGACAGCTCACTCCATGCACGCCTTTTCGTTTACCAAATATTAAGATTGTAGTTGGCCAAAATATCTATGTCAGTAAAATGTCATATTACCCATCTCTGATGTCAGTAAGCATTCAAGTATAGAAATATATATACGTAGATTTATATATAAAACGGTTTATGACTGCACAAACACCAGACAAAATACATTAAAACCCAACATTTGGCCAACGTAGCCAGCCAACGTAGAACTGAAGAGAAGCAAGTCCAGAAAGCATAAAAACCTTAAAAACATACTACAACTAATTATAAGGGTATGGATTCCCTGGCACAACATACACACGCATTACCTTGAACCAAAAAACACTCTCACGGTGCCATTTGCATCGATTGCAACAAGTCCAGAACGAAGGATTTATCTTTGCTTCAGTAGGCCAGCCTTCAATAACAAAACACCATTCGTTGTTGTTACAAGCGCTGCAATGATTGAACTTAATCTTCCCATAGTAAAACATATCTACGATATGTCTTGCAACATTCCAAACTCGGCTTAATCTTCGTCTCAAAGCATCCCTGGTTCCTTTCATATCAATGTTGTTACGTTGATTCAAAGAACACAAAAATTCTAATGCATCCTCTTTTGACTGACCAATTCCAGACATGCCAAGAAGTCCAACTATATATGCCGCTTCCATATGGCCTGCCGTGGCTGCGATGCGCATCCCATACAACGCTTCCACGTTACCCTGCATGAAAAACACTTCGAACGCCTCTCTAAATATCGACTCAGGGTTCTCGCAAGCTCTGCATTGTTGCAAGAAAAGCTGGACCGCAGGATTATCATTGTACCAGCTAGGATGGTCTGGGTACTTAGCCATTGAAATGGTGTTCCACACTTGTGGAGTGTTTGCCAACGTTTGGAATAATGGGCACACAGATGCCATACGGAAGAGATCTTCCGAAGATTGGGTTGCCACGTATAACATCACTTTAAACCAAGCCAACTCCGGGATGAAGGCTTGGGGCATCTCCAAATGGATATGCTTCCTTCTCTTTCCTCCGACTGTAGTGAAATATTTGGAATTCATGTGTTTCTATTTTTTTGGAATGGAACGATTTGAGGAGTGGAAGAGGGGAGAAATGAGAATAGATGGGGTTTTGGTTCTGTTATAGGGTGTGTTTGTTGTACCGTTTGGAAAATGTGTTTCCACTTGAGGTTTTTCTCACTTGACCCTTTTTAAAGAAACTGAACCAACACCCTAAAACTAGAGAAAAACAGAAGAGAAGGAAAATGTCATCGAAATGCGAAGTCAGACAGTCAAAAAGTAAATTAAGAACCTATATGCATAGCCATTTTTAGGATTTTCCCGCCCTTTTTATGTCAATGAAACAAATGTGACGGATTACTGACTAGTCACATAACGTCCCATCACATAACTTTTCATTTTCCCACACCGAAATACAGTAGTAATTTTATTAAAATGTGATGAATGTTTATCCAACTAGTTGGTTTAATGAAATATAATGAAAATAATATAGGGTTTAGGGCAGTTTTCCCTCAATTTTCATATTGGATTTTGGTAGTTAAATATTATATTGGTTTATGGGGTAAAAGGTGCCCCATATCTGACGGTACATGTGTCGAAAGCATGCCCAACCCACCCACGGACAGAAAAGAGGATATAATCGCATTTGGGCAGAGATGAGAGAGCTCTGAGTCCGAAGAGGTTTGAGTGAGAAGATCTGAGTGAGAAGGTATGAGTCCGAAGAGGTTTCAGTGAGAAGATCTGAGTGAGAAAATGTACAAGTGAGAAGATTCAACATGTCTTCGTCTTCATCTCCGGCTCAAACAAAGAGGTGTCCGTACTGTGGAGCTGCAATGGTGCTTCGGGTTTCAAAATCAGAGAAAAATCGAGGGAAGCCATTTTGGAAGTGCCTAACCTCCTATGTAAGTTTTCAATTCCAGAATATGTATGTGGGTGAAAAAAACCTTGGTCTAACTCTGACACAATTATTTTGCATATATGATGCCTGCAATTAGGGAGCCACCAGTTGCAATGGATTTGAATGGGTTGATGTAACTTCCGCTCAAGCAGAACAGCCAGATGACACGTATGATGCTACGGTGCTGAATATGTTGAAGTCCATTAAGGACTTGGTATTAGTTTTATTACTTTTATCAATTTTAATATTATTTGTTCTTTTAATGACCAATTAAGTGCACAGTTTCAAGGATTGTAAAAGTTCTCCCCAAAAAGACATGTTGCACGCACCACCAATGAGTTTTCAAACCCATTTTGTAATATTTGTTCTTGAAATAGGTGGATTGGCATTGAGTTTAAATTATTGTTATTGAAATAGGTAGATTGTTTATTGGCATATACTAAAGGTTTATTGATTGTTTACTGCATGTATATCGCATGTTATAGCGCGGATATTGGATGTTTATTGAAGGTTTATTGATTGTTTACTGTATGTATATCGCATGTTATTGCTCGGATATTGGATGTATATTGAAGGTTTATTGATTGTTTACTGCATGTGTATCGCATGTTATTGTCCGATATTGAATGTTTATTGAAGGTTTATTGATTGTTTATTAATAGGAAGAACAACTATTAAGTAGAATTTCCTAATCGATACGACTCCCTTATGGATGGTGAAATTAGGGACTGATGTATATTGCATGTCTATTGCGTATAGATTGCATGTGTATTGCGTGTATATTGCTTGTCTGTTGCCTATGTATTGTTGTTTATTTCCTTCGTAAGCAATAAACAATCAAGACACACGCAATACATGTACGCTATGCACGCAATAGACAAGCAATATAGACGCAATAGACAAGCAATATAGATGCACCAGTATACATTACTTTTATGCTACTGAGCTGCCCAAGACCAATAAAATAATGAAAATCAACGAATTTATTAACCGATTATAAAGGAAAGAGGGATTCAAACTCGATGGGCGGTACGAAACCAATAGGAAGTTTTTATAGCATTGCAGATGGAAAAGGTTTATTGAAGTTTGATTGAAGGTTTGGTGACGGTTTACTGACGGTTTACTGAAGGTTTATTGATTCTTTACAGCATATATAACGCATGTTATTGCGCGGATATTGGATGTTTATTGAAGGTTTATTGATTGTTTACTGTATGTATATCGCATGTTATTGCTCGGATATTGGATGTTTATTGAAGGTTTATTGATTGTTTACTGCATGTGTACCGCATGTTATTGAACGGATATTGGATGTTTATTGAAGGTTTATTGATTGTTTACTGCATGTGTACCGCATGTTATTGAACGGATATTGGATGTTTCTTGAAGGTTTATTGATTGTTTACTGCATGTATTTCGCATGTTATTGTCCGATATTGAATGTTTATTGATTGTTTATTAGTAGGAAGAACAACTGTTAAGTAGAATTTCCTATTCGATACGACTCCCTTATGGATGGTGAAATTAGGGACTGAAGTATATTGCATGTCTATTGCGTATAGATTGCATGTCTATTGCGTGTATATTGCTTGTCTGTTTCCTTTGTATTGTTGTTTATTTCATTCGTCAGCAATAAACAATCAATACACACGCAATAAATGTACGCTATGCACGCACTAGACAAGCAATAGACAAGCAATATAGACGCAATACACACGCAATAGACGCAATAGACAAGCAATATAGACGCAATAGATAAGCAATATAGATGCACCAATATACATTACTTTTATGCTACTGAGCTGCCCAAGACCAATTAAATAAAGAAAATCAACGAATTTATTAACCGATTATAAAGGAGAGAGGGATTCAAACCTGATGGGCGGTACGGAACCAATAGGAAGTTTTTATAGCATTGCAGATGGGAAAGGTTTATTGAAGTTTGATTGAAGGTTTATTGATGGTTTACTGAAGGTTTACTGAATGTTTATTGAGTCTTTACTGCATGTATATCGCATGTGTTTCTATAAAGAGGGCATGGTTGAATAAAACATTGGAGGCGAAGGCATAGCCGCCTATTTCCCTTACAGAATTACCTTATTAAGATGCAACCCATTGCGATTAATTAAGGCATGGTGAACGGCTTAAAGATTGGGATCTGATATTTGGAATGGTGGCTTGGATAAATCAAGACATATCACTTTGCAATAGCCTAATACACTTTAAAAAGCCATCAGTCATTGTTCACATATGCAGTCTTTCAATCCCAATTCAATGCAGTTTGGTTAAGGTTATGTAAATGTCGTGAAGGAGTTAGGGCAATATTACACAGATGTTTGTTTCATTAAATCCAAAAAAACTTTACACTCTAGATGCACATTCTATGTATGGGAATGGGATGTGCCTAACTTCAAAAACGCATATGCCTATCCATTTAGATTTGCCCACGTGCACTAGATTTACAGATCCATTTACTTTTCTCCTCACTAAGCCGCTGCATCTCCATTTCAGATTCTTCATTTTTCTGTCTATGCTCTGCTGGATGCTACCATATACATTTAGCCCAATCTGAGAATAAACGTAGCGATACGTATCACACTAATCGAAATGAAAGCATGCATACGCTATAATAATATTTTGGTTCTAATTGTTGTCCAATAACTTAAACCTAAAATTATGTACAAAAATACACTAAGATTGAGAAAGACGAAGAAGAATTGCGGAGCAGAGGTAGAATTCGAAAAGGAGCCGTGGATATGTATTGTGTATTTACATGACTTTCAAATTGGAGATTTTCAAAACCAATTTAATCATCATGTACATGAACCCATTTCAACCACTATCATGGCATGTAAGCATCTCCCCGTAATATCTCTGCAGCCAACTTCAACCGAAAAAAGGGCATGTTCTGCGAGGTGCAAGTAGCTAACGGAATCCCAGCGCTCAAAAGCTCAATGTACTTCAACACGAACATGCCACAATCGCCTCTGAAGCAAAACAAGAACTCGATCAATTCAAGTAATGACATTGTAACGTAATTGACAATTTCAAGTAATAAAATTAAATAAAAAGTTGTCCTCACTGATTAGATTGTTGTGGAACATCCACACGTTCTATTGGCCATGGACACCACCAATCTCTGTTGCAGTCGTTTGCGTAAACACCTTCTTCATAAAAGTCAATGGAGTTGAGAAGATTTGGAATCGTAATTGAAAGCGGGGCAAGTTCTTCCTTTAACATCTCATCTGGAATAAGTGAAACCATTGAATCGTACACTTTGATTTCACAATTAACCAGATCAATCATTAGAGCCACCCAATGCTTATACTTCGTCAACATACAAGGGGCATACACCTTATACGTGTTCTGCCAATCCAGCCCACACGCCGGAACCTTGCCATTTACAACGTTCACTAAACTGTTTCTAATTTTCCACCCAACCTGCTCTTTTTTTCTTTTATTATCCGCAAAGCAAGTATGGATGTGATTCTGTGAAATAGAAAACAATCAATGGTTAAAGACCTCCACAAAGCAAGTATGGATAATTTGTAATTATTAACTGCACTTGGTCAAGGCCTATGACATACCATGAAAAATACATCAGTCGTTGTCCAATTCGATATTTGTACAACCTCCAAATCTTGTTGTCGCTTCCGGATGAGATACAACCCCAAATCAATATGCTACACATGTTTTTCTTGTCAATCTCATAATCTATGTACATTAAAACAAATGCATAATCAATTAAACTTACATCTCCTGTCAGCCAACCGTCAGCTTTTACGAGGGAAGCGAAGAATTCAATCTCAGCTTCCACGTGGCCAAATTGCATCACTAAACTGTGAATATAACAAAGTTTTAGATCACAACAATTTAAAAATATATACACTAATGCCTTCTATCTCAAAAAACAAGGGACTTACTTTGGGTTATGGCGCCATTCCCAACAATGTTTCAGCAATTTCACCATATCATCATGCGGAAGCGCCTTCATTGGGTCTAACATCCGAAGTCGGGTTGTCTCTGGCACAGTTTTTTCCACCAATTCACTAGCTTCAAGGATCTTCCACATAGGAATAATCCTCTTCCTCTTTCGTAATTGGACCCCTTGTTCCACAGCTTTACCTTTATCATTCAACCAAACGTTTAACTCAGATAGCACAGCTGTAGGTTGATCCAAATCAATATCCCCGAGAGTAAACTCAACAGTTGTCCCCGCCGTGCTCTCGCCAATGTCATCACAAACCAAAACAACTTCATCACCCTCTTCCTCACATTCCTTTATTTGCACTTCCTTTTCCTCACTTCTCTTTCTTTTCACTTCCTTGCCCTCCCTTCTTTTTGTTTGCGGATCCTCTCCATCACTGCTTTTTCTTGGCAGTTCCCCTCTGTCACTGCTTTTTCGTTGCAGTTCCTCTCCCTCACTGTTTTTTCTTTTCACTTCCTCTCCCTCACTGCTCTTTCTTTGCAGTTCCTCTCCCTCATTGCTTTTTCTTTTCACTTCCTCTCCCCCACTGCTCTTTCTTTGCAGTTCCTCTCCCTCATTGCTTCTTCTTTTCACTTCCTCTCCCTCACTGCTCTTTCTGTGCGCTTCCTCTCCCTTGCTGCTTTTTATTTTCACTTGCTCTCCCTCACTTGTTTTCCTTTGCGCTTCCTCTACCTCACTTGGTTTTCTTTGCACTTCACCCCCTTCAATCCCCTCCTCGTCCTTTTCCTCTCCCTCATATCTGTTACTTGGCCCTTCATCCCATTCACTGTCATCCACTTCGTCAGATCCCTTATATAGATGTGAGATCGCACAACGATTCGTCCTCTCTTTCAGTAAAGCTAGGTCCCTCCTTACTTCCTGCTCAAACTGAGGACCTAAACAGTGGTCCAAAAGTTTTTCCATCCGTATGACCTTTAACTCAAGGACGTCATTTTCCCGCTTTACTTGAAACAACTCGGACCTCAACAAGCTTACCAGCTTGTTCAACTCATCAAGATCAGCACATGAAGAAGGATTTGACTCTGCCGAGACAACAGCAGGGCGATCCTGTGGCCAACTCCAATATGATTGTCTCATTTCCTCTTCACTCGGATGTAGCGCCCGCAACTGAACTGACTGTTTCAGAATACAGACAATATTCATATTCAATCATTCTACTTTATAATTTCATTGAATCTTATAAACAGTTTCAAGGGCTGCAAACCAAACCTCTTTGCTCTGGAAAAAATAATTGTTCAACTTCCTCATCTCGGGCATAGACGTAGTCGTTCTCCATCGCAAAATACGCGGGACAGCTGTTGGATCAACAACCTTGCAGTAATTCAGGTCCACCATTCTAGGAATTAATTCATATACCCAAATCTACACAATTCACAAGACAAAAGTCATTATTTAAGTTTTAAAGTTCACAAAGCATAACTGACATGAACATTATTACCATGTACCTGGAAAGCATACGTGAAACCTTTAAAACTCCACCCACTCCTTTGCACTTCACCATGCTTATGCTTCTTGCCCTTCTCATTTTTCCGGCTTGTTCCCGTTACCTTACTTTTCCCCTTCTCTCTTCCCTCTTCATTTTCAAAGCTTTTCGTATACTTTGTTGGTGCAGAAAATAGACTGTCTTGGGTTTTGTCAAACGACACCGAACCCCACGGATACCTGTTGAACGCATCCAAGTCCTCTACAAGGGTCAGGTAATTTACATTGATGTTCAAATGCTTGTCCCTTCCCAAAACCACTAACTCAGCAAAGTAAACAAGAGCTAGCTTGTAGACGTCATCTCTCTCTTTGCACCTCATAAATGCTTCTTCTAAAGCATTACATGTAATTCCTTCGTCTATAAAATATCTTTTCTGAAGTCTAATTTCAGCACTTTCTCCACTGGAAACTTCAGGCACTTCCCCAAAACGAAGCCCCGAGATCAAACAGAAATCCTGACGAGTAAACTGAGCAACGTCGCACCCTAATAAGAAACTCAGTCCATCCAAGTCTTTCACACCCTGCCCCGCCACTCGACGCAACACAACTCCATGCACAATCTGCCCGCTAAACTGAATCTTGTCTATATTCAGAAGATGGCCAAAGCATGATGTCTTGAATTGTTCTAATTGTTCCGCACTCAACTTCGCTCGAATTGCAGCTAGGGTTGAATTTGCATGTGAGCAGTTGTTCACCCGTGACGCATATGCCTCTGACTCTGGCCATACCAGCTGCACATTGGATCCCATTTCCTAAAATACAAGATGAAATAACCTTAACACATGTACTACCACCACGTATTTGCACAATCATATTGGTATTTAGTATTTACATAACTAGTCAACCAGGCACATTACAAATTTTATGAAGTACATGCGCATAGGGATTACTGATCACAGCCTTTAACATCATCAAAGCAATATGACAAATTTTGTGTAAATACCTGTTAATGCAATGATTCTGTGAATTACAACCAATAGCATGTGTTTTATTTTTGGATACAAACTCCAATCAATGGTTGATGCATGAGTGAGTGTGAGTGCAATCTAGGCAAGTTCTGCACTTCACACACATGACAATTATTGTCATCTCATACACAACACAAAATAAATAAATAAATAAGAAAGATAGTGGAAGGAAGCAAAGCAAAGCATCTGCTCTGCTATCTGCTTGCTAAGCCATTGCCACATCCTTCTTTCTTTCTAGCTTTTTCTTCAGTCAGCCACTATGATCATGGATCAACCTTCATTTCAAATGCTTTGCACTTTTATTCATGACTTTATTATTATATCTTCTCATTTTTCACAGGCAAATTTAGCAACAAGGGAAATAATATTTATTTCAAAAAATATATATATTCTAGCGCCAGAGATATGTTATTGACATGTTATTAACATGTTATTGACTTGAGGGTCTCCTCCAATTCAACACCATTATCTTATTCATATCATTATTGATATGTTATCGACATGTTATTGATATGTTATTGACTTGATTTTCATTCATTTTTTAACATATACACAAGCAAAAATTAACATGCAAGTGAAGCACAAGGAAGAGATGCCAAATCCAACAACATTGATGGTACAAATTGGGGAAAACCTTTACTCTAACCCTAAACACAAATTCCATAAATTACTCACCAAATGCTGGTTATTGAACAATCGCAAGGTGTCTGTGCGGGGTCTTTGTGCGGCTTTGCAACACAAATGGAACCTATCACTTCCAACGACTACGGATTCTCTCCTTCCCCTTCCACTGCTTCGCCTCTTCACTGTTTCGGAATCCACGCCTTTGCCCCTTCAACTCAAAATAAATACTTTTTAAGGGTTTAGAGAAAGGAGTTGCGTTCAACCGTTGCCTTCAACCATCGTTTACCGTTGCCTTCAACCGTCGTTAACAGTTGCCTTCAACCTTTTCTCAGAGCTTAGCGGTTTCTCAGAGCTATGGGTTTTAGAGCGATGGGTTTTTTCTGTTCAAACTTCGAACTTGCCTCTTTTTTTAATTTTTCGAACCAACTTCAATTCTGGATATTAAATTCGGGTTTGGGTTCCTCACCTACCCGATTGCAAAACTTTATCTCAATTCTCCCTAGCCCTTAGATTGATCTGATGGCTATAAAGTGAACCCCTTATAACTTAACACTTATAAGTTTCCACTCACTATAGAATCAGCCTTAAAAGAGAGCTCGGCTTAAAAGCGAATACCCAAAGTAGTGATTCAGCCCAATGGCATTTAACGTTCTACTAAAGTTACGAGGCTTATTTACTGTAGTGCCCCCTAAAACTTTGGTCAAATCTCACTTTACCCCCCAAAGTTAAAGTGGCCCACTTAACCCCCTTAACTGTGGTTTCGTATTCCACTTTACCCTCTACCATTATCTCTATTAATAACTCTGTTAGTTTTGATGACTTAGCATGGCTATTTTAGTCTTTTGACCACAAGTGATGATGTGTCATATAAAAGGCCCACTTTTTTTGCTTAAGTTGAATAAAATATATAATATAATAATATAATTACTTGTTTAGTTAAAAAATATATAAAATTGGAAAAATTAATACAAAAAACTCTTTCTTCTCCATCTCTCTCCCATGAACTCTCCCTCCCCTAACTTAATAACCCAAAGCCACCCTCACCACCACATGGTCGAGACTAACATTTCCACCACCGCCATCACCAAAATAGCAACGCCACCAAACAACGCCGGCAAAACCAAAGTAAAAGCGACCCTCCTAAGCAGTGGCGGAGCCAGGATTTCACATTAGAGGGGGCCCTTCAAAAAAAAATTCAAATAATTCGAATAGGAGCCCTCAAGCGCTATACGAGTTAATAAGTTAATAATATCATTTCATACTAATTAATAATTTATCCATTTATTACAATCATAATTGTCCTGACTTTCATATTTTAACATGGTTGAATATTAATCTCATCATCTACACTATTAAAGACTCAAAATTTAATAATTTATACTTCAACATAGATAAGAAATATACAAAATGTTCATAAATCCCAATACTAAGATGCCCTACTTAGACATGTAAAATGGGGGAAAGGGGAATTCACAAAGCTTAAGTTAATCAAAAGAGGAAGAGAAGGAGAAAAAAACATGAATTTTTACAGTTTTTACTCCAAGAAGCCAACATATATAGCAACACATATAAGTAAAAATATGAGAGAGGGCCTGGGCCCACACTGGTCATTCGGTGGCTCCGCCACTGCTCCTAAGGAGCCCAAGTAGAAAAATGACGCGTTGTCTACTTCCTAGCAGGAAGTGAATGTTGCCAAATTGAAGATCACGGAGAACTAGTTCCTCAACGACCCCGAAGACTAATATTAGTGCCGCATGATCTCTGTGTCTCTCTCTGAAATTTTCAACTTTTTTGTTTTAGTTAGGGTTTTGATACAAGTTATAGTAAAGTAGGGCTTTTGTAAATAATTTGGGGGATTTAAGAAGCCCAATAGTCCAAGCAATTACTTTGCCCATGAATTTGACCTCTGCCCACAAAGATCTCATTGCTCAGACTTACAATGGTCGTTGATGAAGTTTGGGGTGAGTGAGGTCATGGGAGCAAGATGGAGAAGAAAGACTTTCATTTATTAATTTTTCCATTTTTTATTTTTTAAATTAAACAAGTAATTAAAATTATTTTATTATCTATTTTATTTCACTTAAACAAAAAAAGGTGGGCCATTTACATGACACATCATCACTTGTGGTAAAAAGAGTAAAATATCCATGCCACATCATCAAAACTGATAGAGTTATTAATGAAGATGACGGTTGGGGGTAAAGTGGGACACGAAACCATGGTCAATAGGGTTAAATGGGCCACTCTAACTTTTCGGGGTTGGGGAGGGGGGGGTAAAGTGAGATTTGACCAAAGTTTTATTGGGTACCACAGTATATAAGCCAAGTTATTACCCACAATTCAAAAGGTTTTACTTGGGTAAATGCACTTAACTCAAAATAGAAGCTTGAGTTGACTTTAACAACTAGGAAATTTCAAGAGCTAAAGAAGAACTGAGCAACTGCATTAAATGCAATTTGAAGCATGAATCTCTACTGAACCAACTTGCCTAGAAAAGTCATGTTGAGCCACTTCTCACCATCAACGCAAGGATCAAAGCACTCAAGCTTCAAATCATCAAATGTTAATTTGCTCATTAATAAAAGAGTATACATCAAAGACAACATGACTGAACACATATCACAAACACTTTTCTACACACATAAGTTTAAGAAAAATTAAGAACTCGAAGTCAGAAAAATTCGTTCAAATGATAATCTGGCACACCTCTTAACCAAATCTATCTCAAAGTGTACATTTCAAAAGCTGGTACATGATATCAGATTATGTTGACCTTGTAAACAATCAAATTGAGGCATGTAGAAATAAGGGGAGCATTCGAGCGTCCTCTAACACACGACATATGGTGTTGTCTCTTTTTCCTTCGACTAAGATTTTTTCCACAAGGGTTTTTTTAAGCAAGGTTTTAACAAGACAACATAAACACACGTATATCAATGTCCCAAACAAAGTTGTACTCTTTTTTCCTTCATTTAAGTATTTTCACATAAAGTTTTCCTACCAAGGTTTTAATGAGGCAACCAATTAGTGACTTGCAGACATCCAAAGAAGAGTGCTCCAAATGGTGGATCCCACAAGTAAAAAAGAAAATGTGACGGAAGAGTGACGAAGTGGTTTTCAACCTACAACAACACAATGAATGCTATGGTTAAAGCCTTCAATACTTAGAAAAATTGAGTTGGGGCACTACATTTTGAAATCAATACACCAGATAGTGAGAAGAGAAACGTGAGCTCTTATACAGTGATAGATCGAGGATCCGAATCCCATGTGATCATGGTGTAAATGTGTAATACCCTGAAAAAAATTAAAAATGGACTTTCATATTTCAGTAAAAAAATAATATTATGGTAAAGAATAATTATGAGTATTTTATCAAGTGATTTTGGATTTAGACTATTGAATTAAGTGTGTTTAATTTCAAGTTGGACAAAAATGCCCTTACATAACATTTGGTGAATTTTTCAATGGACAATTTAAGACATTGAAGTGAGACGATAGTAGTCGACTCAACGAACGTGTAGGAAATCGTTTCTGAATTTTGGGCCAAAATGGCCAAAATACCCATATGTGTGAAAATTACCAAAATACCCTTGTAGGAAAAAAAAAGATATAAAAAAAAAAGAAAAAAAAAAGAGAGGAATCTGCAACGTGTAAGCAAAACTATGCTCTTCCGTATATTCTTCCCCCCTTCCCTTATACATTCCCTTCAAATCTATGTTCACCTATTAGATATGAATCACCTAGTCTATGCTAAAAGTAATAATTGCTTAAGCTAAGATAAGATTGTAGGATGAAGGAGATGGAAGTTGGGTGAGGAAGAGAAGGAAAAATAGGAGGAAGAAAGGAGAAATCTCCAAGGGTGAGTCAAATTTCGAATTTCTGATTTTTAACTTTGTGTTTGTGTGATTCTAATCCCTTAAAGAGTAGTTTCAGTCACTTGAGTGATAGGGAAATTGAATTGGAAGAGTTTGAACTTCCATTTTCGAGTTAGATGGATAGAGCAATTTTTCAAGTGTGGGTGTTTATGATTTGGGTTCCATTTTGAGTTTTTGATGAGTTCTAATGATTGGTATGAACTTTAGAAGAGTTTTAGAAGCCTTAGAGCAATTCCAGCATAGCCCGTGCCGGGGTAGGAGGGGGCCCATGCCTCGTTTGCGCGTTCCAGAGGGCGAAAGTTGCCCGGGTAGGAGGTGGGTCCCAAATAACCGGGCCAGCCCAAATGTAAAACGAGCCCGTTCTCCAGCTTGAGGCCTGCTAACGTTCTGGCTGACACTAGCCTGAAGTCAGTGAATGGGTTTGAATTTTTTTTACCATTGGCGCGTGACGCACCAACGGTTTAAAAAAATTTAAACTTCTATGCGCTGAAGCCAGGCTGGCATCAGTCTTACTTTCCGCCTATGGTAATGCGCGACGTGGCGCGTTCTGGGTTCTCCGATCACTTTTGTCCTCCAATCCAATGGCTATCATTTTTTTTTTGGCTAAAAAAATTACCAAAAAATTCTGGAAATTTTTTTCTATTAATACCTACCAATATTCTTAACTTTTAATACCAAATCCTCATACATTTTTTTCTCCTTCAAATATTATTCACTTTCTACACAAAATTTTATTCACCATCTTATGGCATCTTCTATCAAAGCTGGAGGGACGTGGACAACCATGGAAAATGTTCTATTGTTTAAGTGTTGGGTCCAAGTTGGTCAATGTCCGATCATGGGCAATGAGATGAAATTCTCTCATATGTGGAGAAAAATTCATGCCGAATTTTGTGAAGATCGGATTCGGCTCGTACGGAAATGGCCTTAATTAGGAGGTGAAATTTTTTGAATAAAGAGTTGGAGAAATGGAGAGATGAGTTGGCAAAAGCGAGGGATAACCATCGAACCAGCGAAAATCTTTGCAATGAGGTAAATTATTTGTCATTTCCGTTTGATTAAATTTAATGTCCTAATTTTTTTTTTAATGTTTCTTGCATTTCCAATTTTTTTATTATTTATGTTTCATGCATTTCCAATTTTTTTTTTTTAATAGATTATGCAAGCACAAATATGGTTCGGTGCCATTGAGTAAGGCATAAAATCTTTCAACCATCAACAATGTTGGGAGGTGGTGAAAAATTGTTCGAGATTCAGAATTATTCCCTTGGGTCCGACTGTTGTGTTGAACGAAACGCCACTCCATGATTGAACAGCATCGGATTTGCCTCTGGATTCACCGATGAGTCAAGACTCATCAATCCAAAAGAATCTGAGGCCTATTGGGAGAAAGGCGGCAATGGCCAAGAGAGGGAGTACTTCCACCAATGATACTGCAAAATTTTTGAAGCAAATTGCAAGAAATAGCACCATGAGAATTGAGTTAGACGTGAAAAAAGATGCGGACGAGAAGGCAATGAATGAATAATATGCAAGAGAAATGAAGTATATACGCAAACAAAACATTGAGAAGAAGGATCGGGAAACCATGGCCATGGATACAAGCCATATGTCTCCTGAAACAAAATAATTTTGGAAGCTAGAACGAAGTGATGTTATGAGAAGAAGGCTTTTCCGTGACGATGGACCTAGCAACACCGATTGGTTAAATGATCTAAACCATTAAGTTATTTTGCTTGCCTTTTATTTAATTGCATTGCTTGTTTTGTATTAAAGTAGTTGCAATTCTTGTCTTTTATTTAATTAGTAGTTTTTCTTAATGCTTTTCTTTGAGTGAATAAAGAAATCATTCAATACAATACCTTTTTATTCAACAAATTGCATACGTCAAAATAAAGCATAATTATAAAATAAAAAAAATAAAAAAAAACACAACCAAAGCATAATTCAAAACAAAACACCTACAAAGCATACATCAACACAAAGCAAAATTAAAAACAAATCATATTCACTTGACTTCATTCACTGTCATTGTCTCTCACCGCACATAAGTGCTCCATCAAGTCAACTTGACGTCGTTCATGAATATAAGACGATTGCATCTCCATATATCGATCGATCATATGGTTAATGGAACGATCGTCCCTAACCAACAGTTCATGCTCCAGTGGTTGTCCATTTGCTCCCATGAGCCTTTCATAAATTATTGTTAAAGCCATGTTCATGGGATCGGGTTCAAACACATATGGGGCATCATAATCTTACTCATCCTTCACAATCATGTTGTGGAGGATGATGCACGTCATCATAATGCTCCGCAGCACCTCTTCATCAAACATACGCACAACACCCCTAATAATTGCCCACCGAGCTTGGAGGATACCAAAACACCTTTCGACATCGTTCCTGTAACCCTCTTGGTAGGCATAAAATAATTTTTCCTTCTCCGATCGGGGATGCAGAATTGATTTGACAAATGTGATCCACCTATGGTAAATGTCGTCTGCTAGATAATACCAATTCCAGTATACAGTATTGTTGATTTCATAGGTGATATTCGGGGCTTGACCTCTCAGGACATCGTTGAATACCGGAGATTGACCCAGCACGTTCGGGTCGTTTTGAGATTCGACAATTTCGGAAAAGGCATGCCAAACTCATGATTCGAATCCAGCAACTGCTTCAAGAATGATACTTTTTTGTCCTTTCCTATTCCCATAATCTCCTTACCAGGCAGTTGGGCAATTCTTCTATTGTCAGTGCATACAGTTGATGTTTTCAATCATGCCTGGAAAATCACAAGCTTCGGCTTTTTGTAGAAGTCTTTGGAGGTTCCCATGCTTAGGTTTGCGGAGGTAGTCCATGGTGTAGAGAGTTTCGATTCCATCACAAAATCTGACCAAGCTCTCTAAAGTAGTCGACTTCCCCATCCTAGCAATCTCATCCACCTGATTAGCAGATGCACCAAACGCCAGCATTCATAAATCAGTTGTAAGCTTTTTGACAGGACCCACCCCGAAATTCCTCGGAACCCGAGATGAATCCTGTGGAAATTCCGACATCTTACCGATGTCGGGCCCACTTACAAAAAAACCGAGACTTTCTGCCGAAATTCCGGCATAGTCTCCCTTATAAATTGAACATTCCCCAAAAATTTCAACCTACATAAAACACATTTTAAAACACCAACTGGCAGCATGCACAAGTTAACAACATGCAATCACATAATAGGCCTCCGGCCTTCGGATAATTCAAAACCAAACTATTCATGATCTCAAACAATTATACTAATACTCCAAAAAATCATTAAACCGGATTCAAATCCATTAATCACATCAAAAATCCGATCACACATTCAGAATCGATCAAACCTTTTAAATGCAATAATATCCCGTGGCTGCACCTGGTGAGACCCCAGGCTGCCTACGTACCCTTAGACAAGGGATCAAGCCACACGTAGTTCTCATCATCAATAGTCACAACTCCGATAATAGACAATGAAACATTATCACTTATACCCACTGCATCGTATTAAGAAGACATCACAGGCTTGGACAAACTCCGACGGGCCTGGGCAAAATATGCCGGAACATCCACAGCCACGTATGGGGTCCGTCACACGCCGGAAAACTCCAACGACACGTGTGACATACAATCACATAATCCACCCCATACGCCGGAACATCCACAGCCACGTATGGGGTCCGTCACACGCCGGAAAACTCCAACGACACGTGTGACATAACAATCATATAATCCACCCCATACGCCGGAACATCCACAGCCACGTATGGGGTCCGTCACACGCCGGAAAACTCCAACGACACGTGTGACATACAGTCACATAATCCACCCCATACGCCGGAACATCCACAGCCACGTATGGGGTCCGTCACACGCCGGAAAACTCCAACGACACGTGTGACATACAATCACATAATCCACCCCATACGCCGAAACATCCACAGCCACGTATGGGGTCCGTCACACGCCGGAAAACTCCAACGACACGTGTGACATAACAATCATATAATCCACCACATACGCCGGAACATCCACAGCCACGTATGGGGTCCGTCACACGCCGGAAAACTCCAACGACACGTGTGACATACAATCACATAATCCACCCCATACGCCGAAACATCCACAGCCACGTATGGGGTCCGTCACACGCCGGAAAACTCCAACGACATGTGTGACATAACAATCATATAATCCACCCCATACGCCGGAACATCCACAGCCACGTATGGGGTCTGTCACACGCCGGAAAACTCCAACGACACGTGTGACATATTCACAGTAGAGACCAAAAACCTTTCTAACATTAAACCTAGAGGTGTCAAACGGGCCGTGCCGGGCCGGCCCGTCCCATTTAAACTCGTGCTTTTAACATTTTCGTGCCGTGCCGGGCCGGCCCATTTAATTTATCGGGCCGTGCCGTGCCGGCCCATTTAATAAAATCATTGATCCCGGCCCGGCCCAAAGCCCATGTCCATATTCAAACGGGCCGGGCCGGGCTCGTGCCGTGCCCGTGCTCGTGCTCGTGCCATACTCGGGCCCAAAAACTAACCCATTTAATTTGAATTTTTTTCACTTGATTTTTTTTTTTCCACTAGATAATTCAAATTATAAACATTAAAAATATAATTATAGGCAAGAAATTATGAACTATTTGAAAACATTAATCAATCAAACATTCAAACAATATGAAAGGGCGGAGGGAAAAAAATGTCCAAGTCCACAAAGTTCACTTGAACTTTTTATCTTTAAACAACTTATTATTTTATATGTGAAGAAATGTTTTGCTTTGATTATAGAAGAAGCGTGTATGTCATATATATTGACTAGATATCAAGTCCAATATTGTTTAATTAATTTGTAGTTGATATGTTTAATTAACTAAGGACTCAAGTAATTTCCCTAAAATGAAAGACATCAAATATATGTTTATGATTTTTTTTTTTTAAAAAAAACATATAAACAATGACATTAGATGTCAAATTATTGCATTTTGACTTTTTGAGAAGAAAAAAAAATGCTAAATGGGCCGTGCTTGGGCCGTGCTTGGGCTCGTGCCTGGGCTCGTGCCGTGCTTGAAGCGGGCTCGGGCCAAGCTCGGCCCATGTCGGGCCATGGGCCGGCCCGGTCCATTGGACCTATTTCTTGATCCCGGCCCGGCCCAAGTTTTCGTGCCGTGCCGAGCACGGCCCATTAATATTCGTGCTCGTGCCGTGCCATGCCTCATTTAAACGGGCTGGGCTCGTGCCGTGCTGGGCCGGCCCGTCCCGTTTGACACCTCTAATTAAACCCATAACCGGGGAGGTACCTAAGGTAGTGCTAATAGCACTCAAACTAACATTCCAAGTACCCCACACAAAATCAACAAAGATAGCATTTTCTCAAATATTATATATATGACTCAAGAAACTCGAAATATTAACAATAATAGGATTACTCACAAAATAACAATCTACTTATAACTATAAATATAAATCTCACGGCAAACCATTAAAACGATATGCATAAACTTTCCATCGCAAAACCATAAAAATAATTTCATAGACCCACAAACTCAACATCAAACAAATGACGGTCAAGACCCGTCCAAAAAGGGTCATCCTAGTACTTTTTGAATAGTAAACTACTTCGGAAAACCTATGGTCAACCGAGGGTCAAACCTTCCAAATTTGGTCAACCGGGCCCGCAGGTCCCACGACCTCCGTTTTACGATCCAAAAGTTCCTATGGGTTCCCCCAGGTCTAGGAAATGTGTCCTACAAGTTTGGTTTAGATCGGACGGTCGGATCACTCGCAATCAGACGGTTATTGAAAAACACAAACTTTAACTATTTAAATCGGAACATCCGGGGCTCCGATTCCCAATCCGCGAATTCCTACACGATCCTAGGAATACCTAAATCAACATATATTAATTTGGAAGCGATCCAACGGTTCCAACATATCGAACCCGGAAATCACACAATATGTAAAATCCGTTCGGGGTTCAAACGTTATTCGAATTGAGATCCGCAAATTCCTATGCGCTCGTGGCAACTAGGAGATCATCTTAGGACACAATGACAGGCCAACACGTGGCCCACGCGCCACCCCACGCGCCGGCAGCGCGTGGGTGTCCAAAGAAATTTCCGGCGATCGGAAAACTCCAAACCGCCGGCCAAGCTTTCCACCCTAGGTAAAACCCCTAATTTGGAACCACTTTTGTTCTTGGGCACACCCCAAAAAGTGACCGGAAGTGGCTGAAAACGGAGATCGAAACCGGCAGATTTTTCAATCGCTTAATTAACTACCATAACGCAGAAATTTCACAATTCCTACCCAACCATCAGCTAGAGCATGAAAAATAGGTGGAAAAGCATACCTTACTCGACCGGTTTGGTGGCCGGAGGAGGGAGAAACCGCCGGCGAAAACTCTGTCAAAAACTGGGTCGAAACCGATCGGATTTTTGCAGTTTCCGGCCATCTCCGGTGGTTCCAGCGGCAGAGATTAGTCGGGATAGGAAGAGGGAAGTGGCCCGGTCATTTTGGGACCGGTGCCACCCAAAACGGTGGCCGGTAGCGTCGGTGGCAACCCAAAAAGGGTTCGAATGAACAGTAACAGCTCCAATGGAGCTGTTGCTGCGCGCAGGAGAGAGAGAGAAATGAGAGAATTTCTGATTTTTATTTAAAATCCCATCCCGAAATAATTACGATTATGCCACTGAAGGTATTTTGATCGTAACTTTCTCGTTACAACTCCGATTCAAGCCCACTACGTGTCTACGGACTCATCTCGGTACGATCTACATAAAACTACAACCCGCTGCCCCCAATTCCTTCCGGAAATAAAATGACCAAATTACCCCTACTCCGAGGGCAAAATTGTAAATTCATAAATCTTGAAATTAATTAATTCACTATTCCTTTTATTTTGGGTCGGGATGTTACACTTTTGCTCCAGAAGAAGCCCCAAAACCCCAGCAACATCACACTTCTAAACGAAGTATGCATCATAATTGCAAACATCATGCATGACTTTATTGAACAGATGGGGTTGCATTCTACATCGCCCTCGAAAATCAACATTAGAGTACATAGAATTTAGGATAAAATAATCTTCCAAAATATTTTTACCCCGAGAATGCCTATGTCTATCGACGTTTAGGCCACAGCTGACTTGTGAACTACGGTGGTAATAGTTCATAATTGTATATCATTTTGTACCCTTCTAGCTTATGATTTGCTTATGTTTTTTAGTTAAATGATCGGTGCATATTTATATATCATTTTGTACCCTTCTAACTTATGATTTGATTATGTTTTTGAGTTAAACTTGTTCTTTTAATAAATTTTGTGTTTTGTTTCAGTGTAATAAGCTTAAGACTCATTAAATGCATTTTGGAGACAAGTTAGCTCAAAACGGTGTCTGCAGATCAGCCAACTTCACGAATTGGACTGTACTTGCTCAAGATGAACCAGATGTTGAGCCTTATATCATTGGAAAGATGCAGAAGTCTAGTTTCTGGAGAATTTTACGGTTCATGATTCTGAGTCTCCTAGAGGAAGTTATGCAAGTTTTGGCAGCTTAAGGTCAAATTAGGCAGAATCTGCGTTACTGGGCCAAAAATGACATTTGAAGGTCTTTCCGATTTTTTCTTGAGTTGGGCTGCATATGCTTGGAAAGATAATTCAAAGGGTTTGAAGATCCAGATTTTGTAGGAGGGAAGATTAAGCTCACAACAAGCCCACAAGCTGACTGCAATGCATTGTCATGCATGACATAGGCATTCTAGCTATGAAAGTCTAAATGAGCAAAAACAAGGCATTGTGGGAAACATGTTTTGATAAATCAAGAAGAACTTTCCAGGCTGCTAGTGGGATTAGTTGGTACATGCTGAAGTTATTAAAGAGAAAGAATGTGCATGCATGTGAAGCAAAACAAAAGGAAAGAAAAGAAATGAAGTCAATTCCAGTCTATTTTCGGCATTCAACTTGTAAGGCCCAAAACTTACACTTGTACTACTCAGATGGGAATACATTCTTCATAAAAATTGTTCCAATGGGTGTCTTTTATGACATATACAAATTTGAGCCCCATTGGATATATATTGAAACCTCAGGCTTTCCTACACTAAGCCTGGTCAGAAGAATCGTTTTTTCTAGCAACCAAAAGAAAACCCACATGGGTTGGCAGCAAAAGGCAGCCATAATTGAACACCTTTAAAATCCCATGTGAAGAAAGCATGAGGTGCAGCAAAAGAAGTATGGGATGGAATTGATTCCAACCATACTAACATAGACAAGATGAAGTGCGAGTTATGGATTGTATTAAAAGAGGAATGGTGGTGTTGGAATTCATCATGATGTTTCTCCCTCTTAGCCCTATAAATAGAGAAGTCTTTAAGCTTCATAAAACACCCCCAAAGTGGGGAGCTCTCAAACACTTCTGTAGAGCTCCCCTCCCTTCTCTCCCTCAAATTCTCTTAGTTTCTCTTTCTAGTTTTCAATTGTTGTAATGAAATCTTTGTGCTGAAATTCTTCTTAAGTTTTTCTTAGTTCCACTTTACTTTTCATTGTTATGTAAATTCTTTTCTTTAGTTTCAAGTTTGATTAGTTTCCAAGTTTCAATTATGGTTTTTGTTCTTATTCATTATGCTTATAAGTTAATATGCTAGTTTGAATGATTGATCACCATTTAGGCTTGCATGTTAGCTATCTTGGTTTGAATTAAGAGTAGACAACATGCTTTAATTCGAATTGAACTATGAATAGGAAGAGTGTGTATGGACATTCGACAACAGGGATTAGATACATACTTGGTTGTTTAAAATGTTCTTCTATGCTTAATGGAATCCTAATGCTTAGTTTAGGTTAGACAACAGATGATCAATTTAGGGAATTAGGAATACAAGGTTAGGACCAGACACCATGGCTTAATCATACTTTGGCTAGAATCAATCCATTAATCTAATTGAACTTGGGAACTTATTTGCTTGAGTTATTTTATTTTCTTTCTTGCTTGTTTTATTTATTTTCTTTCTTGTTTTTCTGTTTTGTGTAGGAAAACTGAATTGGATTATTCAATTACCAATCCCTGTGGAATCGACCTCGCACTTACATATGCTATACTACCGAACGGCTCGTACACTTGCAAGTATCACAAGTTGAGGATGCAGCTGAATCCATTTTGGTGCAGCTGAATCGACGCAACATTAAACTTGTGCTTTTAACCTCTTTTGTGTTTATCATTCAGTTATTTTAGCCTTAGGTAGCAATTTGGAGAGGAAAAGATGCAAAATGGCGCAAAAACGTGCAGACTGAGTTAGCAATTCATTTCGGACTTATCTTCTTCATCTAAGCTTGGATTGAGCCAAATTACATGTGGTTGGAAAGAAGACATTCTGAACTTGAAGATTGTGGGCTCAAAGTCATCATTTGATTAAGAGAAACCCAATTCGTGAGCCCCAGAAGTTGTTAGTCATTCTGACCTAAGCATGACCTAATTGATGTTTGGTCATGATGAGCTATGCATGAGCTATTGTTTCTAGTGGGATTTGTTGGTGAAGTGCAGTAGCCAAGAAATTTATTTTCAATTGCAAGTGCTGTAGGGTTGGTCAAAACGTCTCACAAGGTCTGGGTTTTAGTGTGGAAAAAAAGAAGGGAAATTTGTAGATTTTTTTAGGAAGATGATGAACAGTAATCGAAAAACAAGCCCACTCGCGGCTTCGGCGAGTGGCGACGCTTAGTAGCTGTTCCGGCAGCCTCCTACGCCATATTTTTATTCCATCCGACTGAATTTCTCGATCCATGTATGATGGAATAGGTTTCAGGTCATTTTGAGGGTTGTAACTTAGAGATAGTACCACACTGTCTATGTTAAGAGAAAAAAGTGTTTTTGTTTTAAAATTAGAATTTCTAACCTCATTTATGTTATATTTTTCAAATCTATGAACAGGAGTGAACCTGGCAACCTTCGAAGGGTAATTTCGTTGTTTGTGCCTAATAAATCTAGGCCAAAAAAGCCGACCGAAGGGATTTCCTCTCGGCCTCAGTACCTGCCCAAGAAAGCCGAGCGTGGCGGGGTGTTGATTGCTCTCTCGTAGAACCAAGATAAGGTGTGAAGGCGAAACCCTCACGGCCTCGGCATCATAGGTCGAGGCCGAACAGAGCAATTGTTCTTCAAAAAGACGGTCAAAGATAGAAGGCCAAGTGGCATCAGGGTCCCACGCCCCATTTAATAGCCTTTGACTATTGCAGCAAACCCACTAGCCACAAAAGAACATTTAATGCACGAGGGAAGAAGGGAAGTGACTGAAGTCAGGGTTTGGTGAAGGAAATCAGGGTGGTTAGGCGCAAACATTTTTACAAAAATTCTTACAGCTTGAGAGATTAGGTCGCCAACCATTAGACCAGAGCATTAAATGCATCCCCACGGCCAAAGGTACAGAACCCACGATCAGGGCGGCGGCCGAGATTTACCGGGATTTATGGGGTCACACCACCATGCTTCATGATCCCAAATGCCAATTTGACTACCCACTTGTTCCGATAAGGCCTATCATGCAGGTTTTCAGCGTCGATTATCTCTCCAGAGTCCCTCCTATAAATACCAAGCTCGAATTACATTCAAAGGATTCAAACACCAAACCAAAAGCCTCTCACGGAGCAAATTATATTTTCCTGTCATTTATCTTCTTGTAATGCACTTTCAATATCTTTACTTGCTTTCTTAGGAGTAGTGATAGTTGTAAGGAAAATCTATTCATCAATATATCATACGACCCTTGATTTTCAAGGCCCCGGAGCACCGTCTTTGTTACTCTCATTCATCCCATATATCATTGACCGTTGCTACCCAGCAACGCGTTGGAGAACCACCTAAAGTCCACCAGCACCATCACCGTTAAACGGCCTTGTAGCTCAAGTCATGAACTTGACGGCCGAGAACAGTTCCTCTCTCGGCCACAATCGTTTGATTAGAAGACGAACTCAAACAAGCGCACCACTTAACCATTTACCCAAACACAACACCCTCAAACGCACGGTAGACTATGCTGGCACGCCCGCGCACAACCGCACCGCACCCAAATAAGGACGCCACGTGTCGACGTATATCCCCTCTACCCGGAGCACCAGGCCGTGAGATTTGCGAGCCCAACATTCATCATTTTAGCTTTTTGGGACACGAGGTAGGGTTTCTTGATTCCCCAATTATTAGACTATATCACTTTTAATCTTGGTGTTTATATATAGTATTATAAATATGAATAGTATTGTTGTTTTGCTTGGTGAATGTTATTTGATGTTAGGTGAATACGATTGTTATTGTTTAATGAATATTATATGATGTTGGGTGAATAGTATTTTTGATATTGCTCCGTAGATATTATTTGACGTTGGATGAATATTATTATTCATGGGATTAAACTTGAAATATTTTTGTTATTATCTGTATTACTATTTTGCAAAGATTGATAATGTTTGAGTCGCATTATTTATGCATCATAATTATGGTCGTGTGTTGGGTTGGTGTGTGTATGTGTCATTTGAGGTATATATAAGGGGTAGGAGAAGGCCTTAGATATATCTGAGTTAAAAAAAAAAGTGGAATATATTCAGGTGACGAGAGCAGGGCTTGAATATATTGAGGTGATAGGAGCACGGCCTCTAACGTAAAGTGAAAGTTGAGAAATTCGTAAACAAAAGACAAATAGGTTAAGGGACGGATGGGCGCTAGTTCATATTTTAGGGTATTCGGAGCCGTGGTGGTAAAACGTATGGTATGGGACATGCAGGCTTGTTGCCCTAAGGTATGAATTAGTGGGATTAGAAGGGAGTGAGTTCATGACATCACTGCATATGCAAATTTATTTATCTAGTATGATTGCATAATTTATATATCTTGTGTTGTTTGATGCATGACACTTTGATTAACTGTGATAGTTGACATTGAGGGGTTTGACGGTACTCTACTGAGCATTAGAATGCTCATACCCTAATAGATTGTGTAGGATTCAAGACCAAGTTTGAGGGAGCGGGTTTCAACTAAGCTGTTAGGCTTTGTGTAATTAACGTTTGCAAGTAGTCAACTGCTTGATAAAGATCTTAGTGTGTATTTAACTATGAGCTACTGCGACTCTGATTTTGGTGTTGTTAAGTAAATTTGTATAATTTTGTGCCTCTATTTCTCATCATATCATGGTTATTGTGGGAGTCAAATTCCTCCCACGGGAATATTCGCCTAAAGATTCCTTCGTCTTCTCCGCCTCTCTTTCTCCCTGCAAAACGAATAGCAATAAGAGGACCACACCCGGGGGGTGTTGGCCAAAGGCCCTCCGATGCCTAAATTAGTTCAATTGATTTAGGGCAAAAAACCAATAGCTAAATAGGGTACGGAGTTTATATGTATTTTTGGGATAAACAGGGTGGCCAGAGCCTTATGTAAAAGAGGGAGAGAAAGGAGGTGGCTAGGGTTTCTGAGAGATAATTTCTGCAGAGTTTCAGTAGGAGTTTTAGACGTACCTTCACCCTTGTGTGTAGCTAGGTATTTATAGGAGTCTCGGGAGCTAGGGTTTCAGAGGAATAATTCCGTAGATGGAAGGGAATTATTCCTCCCCAATTTGGCGAGATTTGACTTAATTAGGGATTTGATTTATTCATTTAAATCAAATCCCTAATCAGGATAGCAATCAGATCAATACCTAATTTAATTAGGTAACTCCTCCATTAATTGAAAATATTCGTAGGAATTTAAATCAATCCTCAACCTAATTAGGAATCATTCTATTTAATTGAGTAACCCCCAATTAAATTGAATAATTCCTGATTAGGTCAAATAATCCCCAAATGGAAGGAATTATTTGACCTAGGTTTGTGAATTAATTAGGTTCCCACAAATGCCCCCCAGCTTCTGCATGGCGCGTGGTGGCATGTAGGAGATGTAAATCATCTGTTGGGCTGTCCAGCTGTAACTGGGCTTCCTGCGTGGACCTGGGCTCCTGAGTGGAGGAGGTGTTTGACTTGCCAATTTTATGAACTCCAATTTGAAAAGGATTTGCGATTCCTTGTAGGTCAAGGAATTTATACTCCTTATAAATGTAGGGCTCCTCCAAATTACTCTTCACATCCAAAACAAATTTCTCCAATTCCGTCAGTGAGAGAGAGAGAGCCTTGAAGAATTATTCTAGCCCTTTCGACGTTTCGCTTGCGCTGCACACCCAAGGTAATTAGCATGGAAAAAATCTTGTGTCTCTGACTTTTGGCAGCAGTGTGCGTGTCTATTGACTGGAGCATGGCTGGAGTATGATTGGAGGTTTGGAAGGTTGCGCATGCCCATGGGTTGACAAGCTAGAGCCTATGTGCGCTGGGTTCAATTGAGGCGTGGAGGTGCTGGTTGGTGTGCGACATGGGCTTGAGCCAAGGCAAGAAGGCGCCAAGTCAGGGGTTGGAGCAAGGAGGTGCTGGCCCTTCGTGCGGAGTGGGCTTGCGCTGGAGCTGGCGTGCGCTGGGCCTTCGCATGGGTAGCGGGCCACAAGCTGGAGCAGGTGTGCGACACGGGCCAATCTGGTGAGGCGCGAGCTTGGGCCGCGACGAGGGCTAGACCAAGGTGCTGGGCATGCGCTGGTGGGCTGCGAGTTGGCGCGACTTGGGCCTGCGCTGGTGGGCTGCGCACTGGCTAGGTTGGAGAAGAGGGCAGGCTGGGCTGCTCCAAAATATGCTCCAACATTTTTTTTGTCCTGCCGCTGTTTTTTTTTTTTTTTTTTTTTTTGTTGCTGTTTTGTTATTGTTTTGGTGGTATTCTAACTCGTAGAATTTCCTTGTCCTCTTGTAGTCGCCCGCTGACCATGTCTTCTGGAGATGATAGCAAGGTTCCAAGCTCTCAAGTGCCTCTGTATTTGTGGGGAGGCTCCCTAGTGCACAACAAGAGATTCGTGGCTAACCTGCACCGCGTGACGACTGAGGCTCAGTTCCAAAAGTGGCAGGCTGCTTACACTTATGCCATTCCAGATGACGTGCAGGTCAAGCTGGTGAAGTATCGGGCTGACGACACGCCTCGTGCGGATGCGAGTGACCCAAATGCTAGGATCATCACCTTCCGTCCTTTTTATTTTTCATTGGGCTTCACCTTCCCATTGTCAAGGCTTTTCAAGGAGGTGTTCTGCGCCATGGAGTGTGCTCCAAGTCAGTGTACCCCGAATGTCTACCGGGCGATCAAGTGTTTCGAGAACCTGAGTCGTTTCTTCACACTGGAGCTGACGGTGCGGGAATTCTTCTATTTTTTTCAAGTGAGGCGTTTCGAGGACTATGCCCAGGTTCGCGTCTACAAGGCCAAGCTGTTCGACAGTCTTAGTCAAGGAGATCATGCGTGGCATGATGATGTGTTGGAAGTCAGCGGATGGTGGGAGGGCGATGTCGGTGACGGCCCGCTTGTCCCCATCACCTACTGCAACGGTATGCCTTTTTGTGATTCTTGATCTGCTCTTTATTTGAATTTCTTAAAGTGTGGCTGACTAACTCCTGTCTTCTGCTTGTAGCGAGTAGCATCAGCAAGCAATTGAAGCTTGGACCTGACATGGCTAAGGTTCGTCGTGCTTTGAGCATTCCCCCCAAGTTTCGTGAGTGGCGCTGGCTGTTGAGCGAGTACCGGGAGGAAGACGGTGGGCTGCCCCCTGCCAAGGATGTTGAGAAATGGAAAGAGAACGATCCTGACCCCCTTGATCTGCTTGTCGGACAAGAAGAGTGCTCTGCCGAATCCCTTTCAAAAAGGAAGGTTGCTGCCACGTCCCCAAGACATGAAGCTACTTCTTCACGAGCGAAGGATGATGCGTCTCCATTGAGGAAGAAGCCAAGGCTCCCTTTTGCTGAGAAGACTCAAGCAAGGTCTGCTCCATCGTCATCTACCAGGGTTGAGAAGTCTCAAGCAGGGTATGTTCCATCGTCATCTGCCAAGGTCAAACATCTCGTGAGCGCAGATAGCAGGAAAGTTGGTGAAAATCATGATATGCTCCGTGAGGTAGTTCGTGCCCGATCCCGTTCTACCGAGCGTCAAAGAGATGCAGATATCCCTCATCGAAGCTCGAGTCGTCCGCATCAGTCAAAGGATGGGGTCCGAAGCGGGAGGTCTGCCCATGACCTAGTTGTTGAGACACGGGCAGCCAAGCATGGAGTTGATTCTACATCATTGACTTCTTTGCAGGCGAGGTTGGCGGAGGCTAAGAAAATGAGGGAGTCGTCTGCCCGGGCAAAGGGTTCTTCTTCAGTATCGGCGGTTGATCCCAAGGTGAACAAGTCTAGTCCTGCAGGGGATGCACGTGTGTCTGATATGCTCAAGACGAACTTCTTGTCAAACCCGTCCTCCTGTGCTGAGTTGGTTGATCATATCCGTCAGGCTGGTGATCTTGGCACATTTTCGAGTCTTTCCTTGGAAAATCAAAGGGAAGTGGCATTTCACCTACTTCAGAAGGGACTGATTTTTGCTGCTCAGACTGTTCAGAACTCATCTGCTGTTGCCCCCTCTTCTGCCCAGCTTAGCGAGCTGGAGAAGAAGAATGTTGAACTGGCCAGTAAGCTTTCTGCCGAGAAGGCCCGTTGTGAGAAGAAGACGTCTGACTTGAGGGCGATGATATCGGAGCTGAAAAGCTCCCTTGCTGAGAAGGATTCCGAGCTCAACTCTTCTGCTGCTGATTTGGTTAGCCGAAAAGATGCCTTCTTCCGTCTTGAGCGTAAGAATGCAGACATCTCCCTCAGCTATGAAAAGCTCCTGGCTAGGTTTCGTGCTCACCACGAGTCTGCTAAAAGATCCAAGTCTGAAGCCACCATTGATGCGTACAAGTTGGGCTATCTACACTGTGCGGATGGGATTGCTTCCTTGTATGCAATTGAAGATGCAGACATTGAGACACTCTGCCCTGACATATTCCGTGTGCAAGGGGAAGCTGAAGAGCAGGCAGCTGGTGCGGAGAGGGCTGAGGAGGATGAGATGATGGCAGATGTCGTGGAGCAAGCAGGCGAAGCTGCTGAAGGCATGGCTGATCAGGCGGATGCAGAAGAGGCTGCAGATCAAGGGCCTCCTGCCGGCGTCTCGGAGTACATGAAGACTTCTTTATTTATTTTCAGCTTTTGTAGTATGCTTTCTTGTTTAGAATAATTGGTCTTATTCGACCATCTCCCTTTTGTTGAACTTGGCCGGTTGGTCAGCTTGTAATGGAAATTTCAGTTATTTTTTTCAACTTCAATTTGCATATTGACTTGTGAACTGCTTGAGTAATCGGCCTGTATTTTGATTGGGCATCTTCTTTTGGAGATTTAAAGTTGCCAGGGTCCCCCTTAAGGGACTCCGGGCATGGTCTGCATATGTTGTCGGAAATTCCTGGATAGGAACCTGGATACCTCCCTTAGAAAATTCCTGGCGCACCCTACGTCTCCTTTAGGACGTCTCCCTTAGGACGCTTTTTATGGGCTGCGTCTCCCGAAGGACGCTTTGGTCGTCACCCTGCGTCTCCCGAAGGACGCTGTTTATGGGCAACTGTGTGACTATCCTGCCTCCCTTAGGAAATGGATAGGAACCTGGATACCTCCCTTAGGAAATTCCTGGCGCACCTTGCGTCTCCCTTAGGACGCTTCTTATGGGCTGCGTCTCCCGAAGGACGCTTTGGTCGTCGCCCTGCGTCTCCCGAAGGACGCTTTGGTCGTCTCCCGAAGGACGCTGCTTATGGGCAACTGTGTGACTATCCTGTCTCCCTTAGGAAACGGATAGGAACCTGGATACCTCCCTTAGGAAATTCCTGGCGCACCCTGCGTCTCCCTTAGGACGCTTCTTATGGGCTGCATCTCCCGAATGAAGCTTTGGTCATCGCCCTGTGTCTCCCGAAGGACGCTGCTTATGGGCAACTGCGTGACTATCCTGCCTCCCTTAGGAAACGGATAGGAACTAGATACCTCCCTTAGGAAATTCCTGGCGCACCCTGCGTCTCCCTTAGGACGCTTCTTATGGGCTGCATCTCCCTTAGGACGCTTCCTATGATCTGCGAATGAGCTTGTTGCCGTGCATGTAGTATCTCGCGGCTTTCTGCTGGACTTTTCTAGCTTCGGACTTGTCCGTTGGTAGATTTCCATTCATCAGGTAATCGATGATAGGGTCTTGCCAGCTGGGGTCCTCGTTAATCTGCATTGCGTCGATTGGCTCTATTTCTTCAATGCTTGGTCGGTCTAGGTGTTTGACCGGGATGGAGCGTCTGAATTGGGTATCCAGCGCGGACCCTAGGCTTGCCAGGGCATCTGCATGCGCGTTCTCTGCTCGAGGCACCTGTTGGATGGTAAATGATAAACACATAATTATTACAATTTCTATCCCTAATATATATTTGTTAGTACTTTGTTTCAATGAATTTTGAACCAATTAGAATGTTACATTGCATTTTACAAATCCATTTGCACTTCATTGAAATAATGGCTAATTCAGTTGAATTTTCTATTAGGTAGCTATTTCTTGTGCAGCAGCCCAAGGAGAGAAAAGAAATGAAGCCCAAACTCCAGTTCATTTTCGGCAGTCAGATTGAAAGCCCCAAAACACACGTTTTTACTGCTCAGATGGGAATGCATTCTTCATGAAAGTTGATCCAATGGGTGTCTATTATAACATATCCAAATTTGAGCCCCATTGGATCAATATTGACACCTCAGGCCTTCCCACTCCAAACATGGTTCAGAGAATTCGTTTTGGGCTGCTGTGGCATCATTTTTTTTGTGTCAACTCTTTTTCTGCGTTTTACCACACTTGGAAAGGATGGCTTAATCAACTTGGACTATGCACATAAAACACATCATGGGAGGAGAGATCTTGCAGCAAATGCAATGATGGATAAAACAAGAGGTGCCATGCTAAAAGAAGAAACAATGAAGAATGGGCAGCCAAAGGATTGTTTGTGGTCAGTCAACTTGAAATAAACTATTGCTTTACTTTCTTAAGGTGCTGCACTCAACCAAAAGAAATGAAATTGAATAAGAAAAGTAATGAAAGTGGAGCATGTACCATAAGAATTAACAGGGAGAAAGCTACGGGAGTGGCATGATGGGATATTAGTTTATTCAAAGCATATTGCAAGGTTGCAGCAGGAACTTCTCCCAACTCCTATAAATAGAGAGATCCTCCACATCATTCATCACACCCAAGCTCCACAACTCTTGAGCTTTCTCTCTTCCCTCCATCTTTCTAAGTTTTAATTTCTGTTTTTAGTTTTATTTTGTTATGGGGAACTAACTCCCTAGCTAAGGCTAGGGAGAAAGCTTTTAATATAAGTGTGTAATTTTTATTAGTTTGATCCAAACTTAAGCTTTAATGTGAATTTGTAGTTTTTGTTCAAATGGAATTTGTAGTTTTCTTTTTAATTAATTGATGAATGTTTGATAATCTATTTCATGGGTTCAATCATGTTTTTCCCATTGTGTAGTAAAAACTTTCATACTTTTAAAAGAGAAGAAAATTACTAAAGATTAATTGAATTTTGATGAAGATTATTTTTTGATAGTTTGTTGCCAATGGTACAAGTTATGCTTAGAATACTTCTACAGGAAATTAAAGAGAGCTTTAATTATTTTGAACAACTACAATGGAAAATATTTTGTGGATCAAATTAATAAGAGTTGCATGCTTATGTTAAAAGTGGAATCCCAATGCCTTAGTGTTTTAATCAATTAAATTTTCTCTAAATCAAATCTTGCATAAATCTACCTTTCAATCATAATTGTTCTTTTTCAGCTCTGTTATCTTTACACCGCTCTCTGTGGATACGACACTCGGACTTCCGAGCTACACTACTATACGACACCTCCCTTGGGTTTTGCAAAGTGGTGCGAACAGTAAAGGTAGGAAACGCCTTCAATAGCTCTTGGACTTTGTCGAGGTACAAGATCATCCTTGGGTGCTTTGCCATGTATTCACCTGAGGCTTGATTCGTGATCAACTGGGAATCTGAGTAGATGGCTAGCTTCTTGATCGCTAGCTCCTTTGCCAGGCGCAGGCCGGCGAGCAATGCCTCGTATTCTGCCTCGTTGTTTGAGGCTGGGAAACCAAGCCTAATGGCCTGCTCCAATAAGGTCCCATCTGGGGTGATGATGACGACGCCTGCTCCCGCACCTTTTTGGTTCGACACTCCGTCTACACGCAATTGCCACATGTCTGTGGGTTGGCCAGGCTCAGCGGATGTGTCATCTGTTTTTGAACTTTCCTTCTTATGGTTGACCAGCTTCTCTTCTTCGGCTGATGAGGTGAATTCTGCCACAAAGTCTGCTAGAGCTTGGGCTTTTATTGCAGTCTTTGGCCGGTAGAGGAGGTCATACTGGCTTAGTTCTATAGCCCATTTCATGAGTCGCTGGGAAGCGTCGGGGCTGTGAAGTATTGATCTCAAAGGAAAGTCGGTCATGACGATGACTCGGTGAGCTTGGTAGTAGGGTCGTAACTTTCTCGCGGAAACTACAAGGGCCAAAATAAGCTTTTCCAATTTCGGGTAGCGAGTCTCTGCATCGAGGAGAGCTTTTGACGTGTAGAATACCGAATGTTGGGCCCCTAGTTCTTCTCGAATGAGAGCTGAGCTAACGGCCGAGTTGGACACTGCCAGGTATACAAACAAGTCCTCGCCTGGGACTGGTTTTGAGAGTAGGGGAGGTGAAGTGAGGTAAGTCTTCAGATTCTGAAAAGCTACTTCGCACTCCTCATCCCACTTGTCTCTTTGTCCTTTTTTCAAAGCTTTGAAAAACGGTCTGCACTTGTCGGTAGATCTCGAGAGGAATCGATTGAGGGCCGCTGGTCTGCCCGTCAGACTTTGTTTTTGCTTCATTGTGGAAGGCGACTTCATCTCGAGAATGGCCTTAATTTGCCGTGGGTGTGCCTCGATACCTCGTTGCGTGACTAGGTACCCTAGGAATCGTCCGGACGATACGCCAAATGTGCATTTACTTGGATTCAACTTCATGCGATACTGGCGTAGCAAGCTGAATGCCTCGGTGAGGTTTTTGATGTGATCTGCACGTTTTGGGGCTTTGACCAGCATGTCGTTTACGTAGACTTCCATAGTCTTGCCGATCTGCTCCTTGAAGATTTTATTCACGAGCCGTTGGTATGTTGCTCCGGCGTTCTTTAGCCCAAAGGGCATGACCTTGTAGCAGTAGGTCCCTCTCTCGATGATGAAAGAAGTTTTTGTCTTGTCATCCTCGTGCATCATGATTTGATTGTAGCCGGAGTAGGCGTCCATGAAGCTGAGCAGCTGATTGCCGGAGGTGGAATCCACGAGTTGGTCGATTCTCGGCAATGGGAAGTTGTCTTTAGGACATGCCTTGTTAAGGTCAGTGTAGTCGACGCAGACTCTCCATTTGCCCTTTTCTTGTTTTGCCACCAGAACAACGTTGGCCAGCCACTTCGAGTAGGAGACCTCTTCAATGAAGCCGGCTGCTAGAAGTTTGTCGATCTCGGCTTCAATGATTGCAACCCGCTCTGGGGAGAAGTTGCATCTCTTCTGTGCCACTGGCTTGCTGGCAGGGTTGACGTGGAGGCGATGGCAGATGATGTTTGGGTCGATGCCTGGCATGTCCGACGGCGACCATGCGAACATGTCCTTGTTGTTCTGAAGGAAGGTGGTCAGCTCCACCTTCTCATCTGGGCTTAGGCGCGAGCCGATCCGCGCTTTTCTGTCTGGCTGGTTAGGATCCAAGGGTATTAGCTCGACGTCCTCTTCGGGTTTCCATCCTTCTTCACGAGAGACCTCCGGACGGATTTCCTCGACTTGGTCATGATGCTTTGATTGCTATAAGGGGATAGCAATCCCCTTCCCCTTCTGGCTTGCTCGGTTGCTAGGAACGGGGTCTGGTTGTTCTGTTCCCTCCAGATCTGCTTGATTCACAGGGAGGAACTGTGTTGGCTTGCTTTTCTTCAACCCTTGAGCTGAGCATTTCCTCGCCATTGCCTGGTCGCTGTTGATCTGGCCGACACCGCCCCCAGGAATTGAGTAGCGGATTTTCTGATGAGTGGCGGAGGTGATGGCGTTGATCTTACCAATCCATGGTCTGCCCAGGATGCCATTGTAGGGTGAGACTTCATCAATGACCATGAATGTTTGTGAGCTGATTACAGGTGGGGAGTAGACGTCGAGATCTATAGTGCCCACGGTAACCGTCGTTGCGCCATTGAAGCCAGTCAGCGACCTGGCTGATTTGTTAATCTTTGCTTCCAAGCCCATCTGTTGGATGACAGTCAACTGCAGGATATTGGCTGCGCTGCCTTCATCCACATGGATTCGGTCGACCATGGCTTGAGCGATTTGAATGCTGACGACAAGGGCGTCGTTGTGTGGCATGTCGAGGCCGATCAGATCTTTCTTCTGGAAGCCGATCACTGGGTCGTCTTCCGCCGGTGGAAGGTCGGTCGAGACTTGGGAGATCACCATGGCCTGTTTGATCTTCCTCTTCTTTTCTTTGCTGGTCAGCCCAGACTCCTCGGAGTCGGCGAGGATTGTGTTAATCCTTATGACCTTCTGAGGTGGCTCCTTGGTGGTGTCGCGATCCTCTATCCGCTGGATGGCTTGCTTCGCAATGAACTCCGTGCAGTGACCTTCTCTCACAAGTTCCTCAAGGTGCGTTTTCCAAGCAAAGCAGTTGTTTGTTGTGTGTCCGTGCGTCCCATGAAAGGCACAGTATTTTCTGGTATCCCTCTTGTCTGGATCTCCTTTCATGGGCGACGGCTTCCTTATCCAAGGCTTGTCCTTCACTTGGGCTAAGATTTGGTGTATGGGGATGGAGAATTTGGTGTAATTCTCTCCTGCCGTAGCGTCCTCTTTTGGGTGCGACCTGCGCTTGTCCTTATTTCTGTTGCTGAACCCGTCGTTCTTTTGGCCTACCCGCTTGGTTGGTTGATCTTCCTGCTTAGTAGACTTCTTTGCGGCGATTCGATCATCATCCCAGAGCGCATAGCGTTCCGCGGTTGCGAAGACCTCTGCCAGAGTCTGGCTGGGAGCGATAGTCAGCTCGCGGTATAAGTCGTGTTCAGCTGGAAGGCCTTTCTTGAAAGCAGAGGACGCGATCCGGTCGTCACATCCTACGATGTTGGCCTTTTCTGCTTTGAATCTCTTGATGTAGTCTCGAAGGGATTCGTCGGACTTCTTGCGTAGGTTGAACAAGTGGTCGGGGTTCTTCTTGATTGTCCGGTAAGACGTGTATTCTTTCGCGAAGACGTATGCCAACTCCTTGAAGCTGCTGATCGACCCAGATGGTAGGGTGTGGAACCAATCCTGAGCTGCTCCCCGCAAGGTCATCACAAACACCTTGCACATCAATGCGTCGTCGGCCTTGTGGAGGATCATGACACTTTTGAAGTGTTTTAGGTGGCTTTCGGGATCGGAGTCTCCCTTAAATGGCGTAAACGAAGGCGTCGAGAACCGCTTCGGGGGAGCCGCCTGCTCAATTTCGACAGTGAAAGGCGTGGAGTTAGCTTGGTCTATCTCCTTGCGTAGGGCATCTTCGAAGTTCCCGCCGGCTTTCAAGTCTCGTAGTTGGTCAGTCACAAGCTTCTTGACGTCCTCTGCACGCATTGCTGGTTGGACACGTCGACGACCCTCGTGATTTGGACAACGCTGATTGACTTCCTTATTGATTCGCAAGGTTCAAGCTTCTTGGCTGTGTCGCCTAGGAGGCGTGTTGGTGGATTGCGCTTGCGAGTGATTCTCCGTAGCTTGTCGACGAGAATCGGTCCTTTGAGGGTGAGCAGCGGAGCGCCTTTCCTCGCTGTTCTCACCGTGAAGGTTGTCAGGTTGACCTCCTTGGGAGCCTAGCCTTTGAAGAATGTTCCTCGACGAGTGAACAGCAGAGCGCCTTTCTTCACGATCCTCATTGCGATGGTCGTCAGGCTGATCTCTCTGGGAGCCTAGCCTTTGAGGAGCACTCCCCTGTGGGCCTAGGCGGTTGCGGACGTGGAGTCGTGGGCCTTGCCTTCCTCGCACGTTGCTCTGAGTGTGGCTTAAGGATGCTTGTGACATGTTGGCGAGCTGATCACGTTGTTGTCCCTCTCCTTGTCTGCTCATGCCTGCTTGACCTGCTCGGCGCCCGTCGATCTGCCTATTGGCGCAGTCGTCCATCCTTCTCTCTTCGCCCAGTGGTCCAAGGCCAAGGTTTTGAGCTAGACTGATTTGGTTGAGGAGCTGCCTCATCAAATTGCTTTGGTCGTCCATTCTCAGAGCTAGCTGGTCAACTCTCAAATTGAGGTCTGCTTGACTTCGTGGATCGGGAGGAGAGAAGTGTGTGGAGCCCAACTGCATATGGGCTAGGGTTTCATGGGAGGCGTACGCGGGAGCGTGCGTCGAGCGTGGATGCAATGGAGGGAATGGATGAAGTTGCTCCAAGACCGGGCCTAAGTCGGCGGTGGTGACGAGTCCACTTTGATGGGAGGTTCCACCATGCTCGGCGGTGGTGCCATGAGGATGGCCAAATCCGGCCGCGGGGCCTTGGGCGGTTGCGGTGACCGACGCGGTGGTGAGAGGTGGTGGCGCCACCATGTCGATCGTGGGATCATGGGTAGAGTGGCTTTGGGCCGTCGCGGATTGAGCCATGGCGGCGGCTTTGCCTCTCGTCATCTTGCTTCCAACCATGGTTGTTTGGAAGGCTTCGGTGGATTGGAAAATAGGAGGAACGGATTCCTTGAGCACGCGTTGAGTATAACTCGTGCTCTCAATGAAAGCACCAATTTGTGGGAGTCAAATTCCTCCCACGGGAATATTCGCCTAAAGATTCCTTCGTCTTCTCCGCCTCTCTTTCTCCCTGCAAAACGAATAGCAATAAGAGGACCACACCCGGGGGGGGGGGGGGGTGTTGGCCAAAGGCCCTCCGATGCCTAAATTAGTTCAATTGATTTAGGGCAAAAAAACCAATAGCTAAATAGGGTTCGGAGTTTATATGTGTTTTTGGGATAAACAGGGTGGCCGGAGCCTTATGTAAAAGAGGGAGAGAAAGGAGGTGGCTAGGGTTTCTGAGAGATAATTTCTGCAGAGTTTCAGTAAGAGTTTTAGACATACCTTCACCCTTGTGTGTAGCTAGGTATTTATAGGAGTCTCGGGAGCTAGGGTTTCAGAGGAATAATTCCGTAGATGGAAGGGAATTATTCCTCCCCAATTTGGCGAGATTTGACTTAATTAGGGATTTGATTTATTGATTTAAATCAAATCTCTAATCAGGATAGCAATCAGATCAATACCTAATTTAATTAGGTAACTCCTCCATTAATTGAGAATATTCGTAGGAATTTAAATCAATCCTCAACCTAATTAGGAATCATTCTATTTAATTGAGTAACCCCCAATTAAATTGAATAATTCCTGATTAGGTCAAATAATCCCCAAATGGAAGGAATTATTTGACCTAGGTTTGTGAATTAATTAGGTTCCCACAGTTATAGGATTTTATTCTTATGAATATGGTATGACTCACACCGTGATTCGGTAATATTCCTTATTTTTGAATCGGGTCATGACAAAATGTTCCAAAGAAAATTTAAGAGAGGGTTATTTTTTTACTATCTATTTTTTCTCTTCCAAATGTTATTCCTTTCTTGGACAAATATACTTGAATTATTTCAATCTGTCATTTTTTCGATTTATGTTTTTGAGTGATTTCAATTTGTAAAATTTCAAACCAAACATATGCCAATTGACCAAAAATCAATAATAGTGGAGCAATAATAGGTGGTGGCCAGCGGCATAACTCCGACGGCAGTGGCAACACATCGATGACATTATAGCATGTGGGGATTATGGAGGTTGGGGTTAGGGTTTGAAGAGAGAATAATAGAAATTTGGGGTTTTGGGGGTGATTATCAAATGGGCTTTGAAGGGTGGGGGAGAGGTGAGAGAAATTTTTATTATTTTCTTAAAATGACTTGGCTCAAAACTTCGTTGTTTTGGCCAAGTCATCTTAAAAAAATTTGATTGAGCCAAAATGACGTCTTTTGCTCAAGGAGTTTAAAATATATATATATATATATATATATATATATATATATATATATAATTATAAAAAATAAAAAAAGGCATCTCAACTAGGATTGCAAACTGAGAACAATAAAAAATCGATAAAGCTTGAAAAAACCAAGCCGTCATAATACAAATAAAACTCTCACAAAAGAGAGATGTAAAACTTTATAAAAAAATAAAAAAAAGATGTGAAAACTACATAGAAAACCTAAATAGTTTATGCTACTTATTCCAAACCTAAAGAAACTGCAAAAAAGATAATGGTGGAAATCTAACGCCGAAACGCAAGTGGAGATTTGATGCCGAGACGCATCCATTTGTGATGGGTGGAGGAAAATCATAACAAAGTGAAGACAAAAAGGGGAAATCTTTAGTCATTGAAAATAGGGGAAAAGAGAACAAGGGAGATGGGAGGAAGAACAGTGGCTTCCTCCTCCCTCAAAGTGAAAACGACGCAAGGAGTGTATTTTTGGTATATTTTGGGGGAGATATTACATCAAGCTTTAAGATAAGAGCATCATTGGTAGTTAGGTGTATAAGGGGGTGTATCTTTGGCCGTAAACTCCTGCAGACTGCAATGTGAGTGTGTATATGGTTGTAAACGTAGAGGAAGCGGCTGAGATGTGAAAAAAAAAATGGAGCTTTACAAATGTTTTTACAGCTTCTTGAAATGAAATTAGGCCCCACATGATAGAAAGTAGGAGAAAGAAGTGAGGGGCTGCAACCTTTCCACATTTACGCACTGTTGACACATGAATACAGCTTAACTCGCCCAACATTTTATAGTGGCGGGTCCCTTTTCATTTGATTGGGTGTTATAGCCGTTTGGAGTTTTGTTTTTTTTAATTACTCCCGTAATCACCATTGACTAGCAATTAATTCAAAGGTTCATACAATTTTTAAAATAAATACGTAACCATCAAATGGTTTAGAAAAATTATATATAACCATCAAATGGGTTAGAAAAATAGTAAATTAGACACCTACAATGTTATTTTATGAATTATGTCAGGATTTAAAAAATTTTAGGTCGATTTGTTTGGAAAAAAATAATTAAACTTTACATAAGAAAAACTAATACAGAAAATTGAATTTACATCTTTAAATTTGCAAGATTTTCATTGAAGCAAAAATTACTTTTACATCTCGAAACTGTAAAGTTCACCTCCTGAAAATATACCCAACCGATAATGCTCTAACATTCACAAGATGAATAAGAAACGCGGGCTCCACTTTTGTTTTTGGGAAGAAAAAAAAACCAATTCAGCTGTCAGAGAAAGAAAATACTAGCCACAAATGTAAAATCTTTTTTCTTTTTTCAGTAGGAGTGGGGCCTAGAGTCTTGTCTTTCTTAGTAAGCAAGCATGACCACTCAAAATATCTGCTGCAGCAAATCTTATCTGTTTGCAAAACTTATTTTTTTACCGGTTGAATGGATTTTCACTTAACATTTTAATTTTTACACCAGCAATCCAACGGTCCAAATCACAGGTGGGATGTCGGCTCAGAATCCTGATTTGTAATTTTGCTGCTGCTGCAACTGTTGCAACTGCCACCATTTTCCCATTCACGGGGTCCACGAGTCTCCTTCTGTCTCCTACGTGAACTATTGAGACTTGACTCCGAGCATGTGGCTTAAGGTGTGCCACGTCGTGTCATCCCTGTGTAATAATATCCCAATAAATTTCCAAAAAAAGTCATCGACCTCCATTTTTGCTGTGTGTCTCTCTCTGTCTCACTCTGCGAAACTTGGTTCTTGGATATTTTCAGGTATGTTTGAGTTAATGGGTTTTCTAAATTAGGCTCTGTTGTGTGATTTTTGGTGTTTATTATTGTTATAATACGGTGATTTTTCTTTTGTTTACTGTTTTTGGGTTGTTAGACCAAAAATGGAAGCTGAGCAAGTTGGGGAGCTTGTGTCTGTAACATTCACATGGACGATTGAAAAATTCTCTAAGTTGAAATCCCAGAAGCATTACTCAGAGGGTTTTGCAGTTGGTGATTTTCAATGGTATGCTTGAGTTGAAATCCCATCATTCTTTTCCTTTGGTATATAAATATATATGTATATGTTATTATCTTTGGCTTATATATCTATATACTTGGTTGTTTTGATCAGGCAGATGGTTGTGTATCCAAAGGGAAGCAGTGGAATTCCCGGAAAGCACGATTTGTCGATATATTTGAATGTTGTAAATGCTTCAGCATTGCCATCTGGGTGGAGTAGATATGCCCAGTTCACCTTGACTGTGGTGAATCAAGTTGACCGTGATAAGTCAATCACAGTAGGTAAATTATCTACTCTTCATGTTGTTTATTTCACATTTTAAATGTGTTGTTTTGCTGCTGTGAATTGAAAGTGAACTCCTTTTACATTTTAATTTTGGTTTACTCTCAAAAACTTTAGGGAAAAAGATTGGTAACTTTTACTTTCCCATACAAGAGAGATTCCTTCTGAAGAAAATAGTTTAACTTGGGAGAGTGTCTTATTGTTCATTGTACATTTTTCTTTTCTTACTTCATCTCACCCTTCTAGGAAATACTATGTTTGGTCAATTCTCTGAAGGCAATTAACATTACGTTCTTTTTTCTTTTTTCTCAATTAATTTTCCCTACAGCACCAAGCATTATTTCTTTTCTTCTATTTTCTCTCACTGAAATTGAACAAAGCATTGTGTAAATTCGGTCATTTGTTTCCCGGTCCTCATCTAGCAATATCATTCCTTCATGGACTTTTACTTGCTGATTTTAAGGTTCATTTCCTCTTTAACATTTCAATGAAACCGGTTTCCCTCAGAATTTCGAAATAAGACTACATATGGCAACAGAGCTTGTTGGTAGTTACTGGAAAAACATAAAACAAACTCCTCCATGTGCATGTGTGGGTGTTTACTTTTATTATGCTGAAAATGTGTATGAAAATGTCATCCACAATTTCCTTTTAAAGTGGAGCTGTCCAGTTTATATATATTTTCAACTGGTTTGAGACGGTAGGTGATGAGATTCTCAAATTAGATAATTTTGCAGATGAAATCATATCTACTTGTGTTGCGCAAACATACTAGACTATACTAGAAGAGAACATAGCTGTATATATGATAGTAACTTTGGAACGAGGTTCCTTTATTATTATTATTACCTATTTGCGGTTCATTTTATTTTTATTTTTTATGAATGTTTTGTAATCCATCGTATTTTGATTTTACAGAAACTAAACATGTGTTCAGTGAAAGTAAAAGTGATTGGGGCTTCACATCATTCATGCCTCTAAGTGAGCTTTGTGATTGTACCAGAGGGTTTCTTGTGAACGATATATGTGTTCTTGAAGCCGAGGTTGCAGTCAGTCAGGTTGACTATAAGATTTCAGAAGTCCAAGAAACTTGGTTTTGTACACCCATAGTGCCCCCAAAGCATGAAGTTCAAACGCTAGGACCTTCAAATGTGGATTCTGTGCTAGTTACAGAGTCTTCACAACCTCTCAGGGAACCTTGTTCTGAACAGGTGCTTAACTCTTCAATAGCACTTACGACACGAAGTTTTGATCAATTGCTTGCTTTCCAGAATTCCCCAAGTTCTGAACAAGCTTGCACTGAGCTTAATGATAGCCCTGTTGACTCTTCCATAATCAAGGAACATGAGCAAACGCCCTCCACCCCAGTTGGCAAGCTTGTGGATTTCAAGGGTTTAGGGCAAATAGAGAAAGATTTTGTTCCATTGCTGGAGGAAGTCTGTTTGTTGCATCCTTCATTGATTGAATGCCAAAGGAAGAGAAGTCGTATGTTTACTGAATGGGCATTCACAGCTTTGGGTAGACTCCTGTATTTTCTACAGACTACAAAGGGTAAGGATATGGTTGAGGATGCCTGTAAGCACCTTCAAATTTTATGGGAGGAGCTTGAGACCTTCAGATTTGACTTGGCTTGGTTGGAGCCTCATGTTCAATCTGCCTTGGGTATGAACAAGTTTGTGGAAAGGGCACGACTGGTGAAAGAACAGAGAGACAATGTGGATGCTTTGGAGATTGAAGTCAAGAGGTTAAAAGCTAGGCTAGTTGTTGCAACGCTAGAGTTTCAGGTTGCAAAAACAGACATGGGATTGGCAGAAGAAAGCTGTGTTGAAATAAATATGGATGGTGAGCTTGGTTATGGGAGGCGTGCCTTTCTTTAGAATTCACTCTTTGATGACAAACATATGCAATATATGTATATGTATGTATTACATATGCAACTCCCATGTTAAGCATGATCCTATTTATAAACCATCGTGCTGGAAAAGAACCCTCCATTGCAATTTTTGTTCTGAACTAAACCCTTCCATCTGAAGTAACACTCCCTCCCCTGCCTCCATCTGCACAGTAGCGAAATCCCTGTGTGTGGTGAGCTCCAATAATCCCAAGCAACATGTCCACCGGTATGAGAATTTTTCATCTTAATTTGATGCTGTATTTTTGCTGCGATAGGTCTTTATTTTGATGATTTAAGGTCTTTAATTTCTTTGAAGATCTGATTGTGTTTAAAGCTTATTCTTTATCCTTTTGTTCTAATTGATTGTTTTTGTTTCTGTTCTTTTTCTTTTTGTGACCTGAATATATCTTGCGGCATAAGGGCGTTACAGTAGTGATGATTCAGGGTTTTAGTGTAATGCCTATTTTTAATTTTGTGTGATTGTTTTTAATTTTTTCTTTTTGGAAGACTTGCGGTTGGTGTTTTGGGTGTATTTTAGTTTTTATGTAATGTTATTATTCTGTAAAAGAGTAAATAAACTTCAAAGATCCACTAGAACATTTCTCCATCTGAAGTGGATCCTAGACAACTCATGTAGGAATTGAATCATTATTACCCAGCTCTTGTTTTTACAGTGGCACACATAAGTGTCATGTTCTTACAAATTTGGATTATGTTTAATCTTCTTCTGTTTATTATGCAGGCATCATGACAATGCATTATATGCCTGTCCAGATATGTGCAGGAATCGCTTTTCCGAACAGACTAGAATCACCTCATTGTCTGAAACTGAAATAATTAAGGAAGAGCTTTGGAGGAGGCAACAACTGGAAATAGTTGTATCAAAATATTTATAGTGCTTACAGGGTTTTCATGTTTATAAATTTTCTGTTATGATGGAGGGTTTTCATGGCAATAAATTTTCTGTTATGATGGAGGCTATTGTTGTTTGTTTTACAGTTCTGTTGTATTATGCATAAAACCTTTGTTTGACTGGCATTAGTGTTTTATGCTTTTGATCTGGGTCGGAGTGGATGGGGTGAAAGAAGGTTTTATGTTTTGGGTCAAGTGAAAGTTAGAAGTTTAATTTAGGGAGGTTTGTTGTTTAAAACTCAATAGAAAGGTTTTTTCTTGGTCAAGTGAAAGATTTCTAATCTGTTGTCCGTATCACATATGTTATTCTACGTGATCGATCTGATAGGTAAGCAAAAGACATAGGTCTCCTACCGAGTGAGTGTTGTGCCAAAAGAAGTGAAGTTATTTTGACAGTTGGATTGTTTGTGGGGCTAATGGTGTAAGAATTTGTAAATTTAGAGTTGTTTTTGTCGATTTTTTTAAAAGAAATGGGGCAAAGAGCGATTGCAAAAACAGTCTAGTCTAGACTCTAGACCATTACTCCAAAATATGAGAAAGACTTCCACGAAAGGGGATACTACTATTTTGCTATCTCTGGCTAATAACATTATGACATGCATAATAATTTTTCCATGTGGGATAACATTATTGGCCAAGGATTGCAAAATATAGTTATCCTGATTTCAACTTGTTTCCCTCTTTTTGGCCAAGTAGGCCAAAGGAATGATTTTTTGGTCCTTCTCTTGAGATGCGTAGGTGTGCCACCACCAAACCACTTAATGACTTGGGTGGCAAGATTGTATGAATGTGTTGCCCTTCTGACTTACTGATCAAATGATTGATCGGCCAGGATAAGTGCAATAAACATAAATGCAAGAAACAAAATTACAATAATGTAAATGCGATAAAAATAGATTAAAGCGATAAATACTGGAATTAAACTTGAATTTAAAGACAATTGAAAGTAAATTGCAAGAAAGTAAGCTTACATTAGGAAAATGAAGAACTTGGATAATCTAAAGTGCTTGAAGGATAAAATCCTAGGCTAGGAATTGGAAAGTGCAGGATAAAAAGATAAGTTTTGTGTGTTTGAGTCGGAGGTCCTTTCCTCTTCTTCTAAGAGCTATTTATAGAGCTTTCTTCAGCTCATGGGTTTGGTCATTAAATGGCCTCAACTAGCTTTCATTGAAAATCCTTACAAGATTAATGTCTTCCTGAGCTCTAGGCATTTAATGAGAACTTCCTAACCACCACCAACCCATCTGGTTGGTCAATGAAATGACCTTGGAATTGTGAAACTCTTCTCTTGATTTGAGATGCAATAAGTCTTTGGCAATTAATCCTTCTGTCTTTGGACTCTGCCACTTGCAAGGAGACTTTTGCTAAAACTTCTCATCCTCGCATAATGGGTTGAGCCTGGACTTGTGGATATTTGGTTTGACATCTGGTGGAACATTGTGACTCTCAGAGCTCTTGCCTTGCTTCGACCTAACTTGGAGTTTGGCAACCTGGACTTTGGTTTCCAACCCGACTTGGTCTTTAGTTTCCAACCTCGAGATTGCTAAAAATGGTGCAAACCAACTAATAGCCCTTGAATAATTATTAGGCCGTAAGGCCTCACTTTTCTTCACAACATATATATATATATATAGAGCTATTATATGGAGCTTTAGTTGAGGGATTCTTCAAATAAGCTTATTTGAGGGACACGCTTGTAGGGCCCAATTCGTATTTTATTTCACTAATCCAAAACTTCTATTTTGTAGATACCCATTCAAAGATCATCTTTATAAAAAATCACTTGAATCCGATATCATTTGACTGCTAAATTAAATTATTGAAATTTTAGTACTTTATTGAAGTACTGTGTTCATTGATTTTGTATGACACAATTGGATATTGAAACGATTTCCAATTTGTCTAATTTTTTGCAAGGATGATCTATGAATGTAGACTTAAAAAATAGAGGGTTTGGATCGTTGAAATTTTTTTTTTTGTAAGGAACCTTAAAGGGTGTCATCAAATAAAATAATTTGAGGGATCCCTCAACAAAGAGCTTTCATTGAGGGATCCCTCAAACTAGCTTATTTCGGGGACTCTTTTGTAGGGCCCACTCAACATTGTATTTCACTAATCCAAACCATCTATGTTTTAGATAATCATTTAAAGATCATCTCTACAAAAAATCACTTGAATTCGATATCGTTTGACCACTCAATTGTGTTAATGAACTTTTAGTACTTTCTTGAAGCATTGTCTTAATTAATTTTGTAGGATACAATTGGATGTTGAAACGGTTTCCGATTTGTCTAATTTTTTACAAGGATGATCTATGAATGCAGACTTAAAAAATAGTATCGTTAAAAAAAATTTATAACCTCAAATCCAAATAGAGGATTTGGATCGTTGTATATATATACACAGAGAGCTTCCATTAAGGAATCCCTCAAATTAGCTTATTTGAGGGACACCTTTGTAGGGCTCACTCCATATTGTATTTCATTAATCCAAACTATCTATGTTTTAGATAATCATTCAAAGATCATCTCTACAAAAAATCACTTGAATCCGATATCGTTTGGTCACTCAATTGTGTTATTGAAATTTTAATACTTTCTTGAAGCACCGTGTTCTTTAATTTTGTAGGATACAATTGGATGTCGAAACGATTTCCAATTTGTCTAATTTTTTGCAAGGATGATCTATGAATGTAGACTTAAATAATAGATGGTTTGGATTGTTGAAAAAAAAATCATAGAGTACCTTAAATGGTGTCCTTTATTTGAGAGATCCCTCAATAAAAGAGAGTATATATATATATATGTGTGTGTGTGTGTGTTATTTGTTTCATTATGACTACTTTTAGCCATTTGGTGACTTTGAACTCCAATCTCGTCATTTGTTTATTATTTGTTTTCTGCATAGGGTTTTGGTCTTGACTTGGGAGTGTAAAACCTGACTTGCACTTGGGATTTAAGTACCGACTTGGATTTGGCTGCCATCCTTGAGTCCCATCCTTGGGCTTATCAACCCCACTTTGGGACTTCACTAACCTTGCATGACTTATTCTCACCTCGAGCTCTCGCTCTTTTGGGTGGATTTATTTAGGCTCAAACACACAAAATACAGCACGTAAGAAACTAAGTCAATCACTTGGTCTTTTATTCTAGTTAGGTGCATCAGCTCCTATGCAAGACGGCTTGTGGATTTTCAATCAGAACAAAGAGGAAGAAAACATAGAATGACATAGTAAATTCCAACAGAAAATTGACAACAAAAAAACTGATCAGCAGCCTCAACCCCAAGTTTAATTAGGGTTAATTAATTTCATTTCTAACCAGTAACCTACCATGGCCTTCGAGACAAAAGCCATGAGATTTGTTCAATTACTAATCATATTAGTACGTGCCCTGGGCACCTCCAAAAGGTTAAAGTAAAGACAGTGACTTTTACAACATGCTTGGTTGCCTATAATTTGGTGACATAATTAAATAGGATCTTCTACTCATGCTTGGTGTCCTCAAAATGAACTTCATTTTGGGATTAAAGGGTCAAACGTTCTGGGTTTAGTACTCTGGCTCTGTAGAGGACGTCCGGTCTTTACTATCGATATGTCAATGATAATGTGTCGATATTATTGCCGTCAACAAAATGTACCAACATGTTACCAATACATTTTCGCAAACATCGATAAAATATCGACAATTCCGTTTACAATTAAAGACAAAATATTTTGCACAGAGAAATTATGTTGACTTCAGAACTAATATTGGAATCATAATTCTATACAAGTCTAAAATGACGTAGTTTTGAACATAAGGACACAGATGAGGAGACAAAATATATCATCACAGCTCAAGATGAAATAAACCAATAAATAAGTCACAATAGTAAAAGCAAAACGCATTGTTCAAACTAGGGCTGCAGCAAGGAAGGATAAGACAAGGACTGAGACAAAGGCTGAGGTGGAATGTTAAATTACATGGAACTAGCCAAGCAATGCCTTCATCTGCAAGAATTATGCAGCAGGTACTCTCAGCTTCAACAAGCTCCCTTAAGAAATATTTTGCCAAGTGTTTTGTTGCGATTGTATAAAGTCGAATAATAAAGAATTGAAAATAAAATTAGGATTAATTCCAAATTTGATGAAAGGAGGAGGTCTAGATACATTAAAACTTTTTCAACTTTCAGACTATTCGATTATAAACACAAATTCTATACGCCCTGCTTTGTTTTCAGGCATGCAGGAAGGAACATGGAGAAAGAAGACACTTAGAAGAAAGTCAATTACAGCCATTGGCAACTCCACTCGTTTTCATACATGTTAATAAATTCAGGTCAAGCTCATCTTCTAGTTAATTAACTAGAAATTCAGTCAAGCTCATATGCGAATGCCGGTTTCTGGCTCCCTTTTCAATCAAACCAAAGAAGAAGAAAATAGAGCAAGCATATAGTAAACTTCAACAGCATTATATATATAAATACTAAATACCAACACAGCTTTATATAGCACAAGTTAGTTTCAGGTCTAAACCATATTTATCAACTATGGTCTTGAGACTTGCTCATTTGCTGATCATATTAGTCCTTGCCCTGGCCGCCACCGAAAGCGCCCTAGCCGGTGATCCTGACATCAAATAGATAAACACTGATCCCATTTTTATGCTTAAGCAAATAGATAAACAACAAAATAATTTATGGAGAAAGTGTTATTCAATTCATGTACGAGATCTTGGGATTTTGTTGAACGTTTTTCTAAACGAATTATGAGTCTTTAAATGATTTGTACTTTTTTTTTTTCACTGCATGTTAGAACCTTTTTGAGTGAAAGTGTGCTTGATAAAGTGAGTCTATAATTGAGAGAATTCAAGCACAATTTAGGTTCATTGTCCTTGTGATTTGGAGTGTTAGAAACACAACAACCATGTCATCCTGGGAGAAGTTTGTCATTGGAACCTTGGAGTACCTGTGAAAGGCAATTTCGTCTCAAGAGAAGAACAAAGTTCTAGACTTGACCATATTCTGTTTTTTTTAAAACTTCACTTTGTACTTTTATTTGTGTTATTTGATGCTTTAATTTTAGTATCTATTTGCATAAACCTAAGACCACGGGGCTAGATCCCGTTAACTTTAGTTCAGTTTTTAACCTTAAAAAAATACCGATTTCCTAACATGTAAGATGTACATAACCGGAATGGGAATGGGTAGAATAAGAGGTCATTCCCATTTTGGATGACTCCTTTGTTTACTCACACTGGCGGAATGAACAGTTATATGGGCCCAGAACAAATCTGATTCCTAGCCCATCACCAATACGTACAAGACCTCAGCCCAACATAAATCAAAAATAGAAAATTAGAATAGTTGAGGCCCAAAAACAAACATCCAGCCCAATAAAAACACAAAATAAGAAACCCTAAAACTTAGAAGCTACAGTCGCCACTTCCCACCTGTCGCGCCGCCGTCACAGAGATGGGTGAAAGGGAATCAAGTTTTTCATGCCAAAAATACCCCTCACCAAAAAAAATCATATGAAAAATTGTAATAGTCTTTGGAAAATAAAAAAAACATATTTTGTTTAAAGGCATTTTCATAATCAAAATGTTTTTCATTCCAATTCGTGATGGATAGTAAACATTTTAATGGGAATGAACTCTATTTTCATTCCGATTCATGTCAGTTAGTGAACAACTTAATTAAAATGCATGACTCTGATTCTTCGTTAACTTGATTCCTACTTAACCCGATTCATGGTTACTCCGGTTCTTGGTTATCGTGATTCCTGATTAGTAAACATGTCCATACATTGTAGTATCACTCTAGAGCAAGAATGCTATAGTGATGGCCTTATATATGGCCCCTAAGTGGCTTTATCTTTTAACCGTTGGATCAAATTGATTAGCCTGATCCAATGGTTAAGAGATAGGACCTCACCTAAAGGCTATATATAAGGCCCTTACTATAGAATGACTCCACTCTAGAGCATAATTTAAGATAACTCCCATTTTACCCCTCTACAGTGTTCATGCTGTATGGACTGAAAGAAAGCCCCACCGGTGATACAGTAAAAACCCTCATGCAGTCACTAATCCAGCCCAGGACAAAAGGACTCGACACGACCAGATAATGAATAAACAACTGGTCCCACAGCTTAGAAGCAAGGTTCTTCTTGTTTCGCTTACCATATTATTAAGGACTTTAAAAAGTTTAAATAGAGAAATGAAAGTTTTACATCAATGCTGCAAAATTGGTACCTTTCTAGGAAAAAATATTTTGCTTGTTTGTATATCTCACTCGAATGTACAGGTCGTAGTTTATAATGGATTTTAATAAAATTTAAGATTGTATCATCGACTCAAATTAACAGTTTAACAACATGCTATATAGTATAAGATAATTCGCTATTCAGATAGAGATTTAAATCTTCATTTGATTATCTTTTTAATAAACTCTAAACATCCTGTTTTGAACAAACAAATTAACATATAATAATAGTAGACCCAAAAAGGGGGAAGTGTATGTGTTGACTGGAAGCATACACACTTGATGCCAACTACTCTTCTTGACGGCAAAGCTGAGAGAAACAAGTTTTGCTTCACGTGGCTCTCTTTGATTCTACCCAAACAGTTAAAATAATACAAAATTAAGTTCTTCAGCAACTTTGTTTCCCACTTCAAGTTGGCTTAACACTCCATGGTTACCCTATCAGTGTTTTGCTTCCAAGCTTTCATATGCAACCTCTACATTCTTTGCCTAATGTTGATAGCCTCCATCTAACAAACTGATTATGCATTTTAAATTTTTGCCACAAACCCTATAACACCATTACACCTTTACCTGCTATCGTGCCTCATCCATACAAACTTGCCATCGTATACGAACAATCGGGTCACGAAAAATGGCAAGAAGCAACCATTTCTGCTGGGGTTCTGCACTTTTCTTGTTATGTTTAGTTAGGTTCTTTTTAACTCCAGCATGAGCTGCTTTGAAGACAAACCAATTCGATGTGAGCACTTCATAATGGCAGACATTAAACGGATGTTATGATGTATTTACAATTTATTTATTTATTTCTACATCTATTTTCAGGTTCGAACGAAGAACGTGAGCAGGTTGTGCCATTCGAAGCCCATTGTTCCCTGGACCTACAGCTTATGCCAGAGAAGGAGATACACTTCCTGTGAATGTGACCAGCCATGCACAATATAACATGTCAACTCAATGGTAGGATATATTTATATGTGAACTGATATGATTATAGTAGCATGAAATTAATATGAGCATTTGGGTTTAATTATTAATTAACATTAATTAATCTGGTGGAATTTTTCAGGCATGGACTACAGCAATATCGCAATGGCTGGGCAGATGGACCTGCCTATATCACACAATGCCCTATCAAGACTCGGCACAGTTACACCTACAATATTGCTATAACAGGGCAAAGAGGGACACTTTGGTGGCATGCACATATCTTTTGGCTAAGAGCCACTGTGTATGGAGCCATTGTGATCATGCCGAAACAAGGGGCTGGGTTTCCATTCCCCCAGCCTTACAGGGAAGTGAATATTGTCTTGGATGAGTCAGTGCATGTAACAATAACAAGATTTTCGAACTTATATACCGAAAATTTCAGAGCTTATGCGCAGATTAATCATACAGTTTCTTGTGAATTCTGTAGGAGAACGGTGGAATAACGACGTCAAAGAGGTTGTTAGAGAAGGAAACAGACTGGGATTGCCACCAGATATGTCAGATGCACACACCATTAACGGAAAGCCAGGGCCTCTCTTTCCATGTTCTGAAAAACCTAAGCTCACGCCTTACAGAGAAATTCTTGCCTGCATGGAACACAGCTCACTGCTTCTTTAAACATCACATTTGCGATGCCCCAAATTGGGCTATCTCAGGCTCATTACTTCAACACCAAGGGGGTATTTACCAGACTTCCCGGACAGCCCTCCAATACCTTTCAACTACACCGGTGCACCACTCACCGCCAACCTTGCCACCAAACTAGGCACTGGGCTTAACAAGATTGTCTTCATTTCAACAGTGGAACTGGTGCTACAAGGCACTAATCTTCTCACTGTGGAGTCTCATCCATTCCACCTCCATGGTTACAATTTCATTGTTGTTGGGGCTGGAATTGGGAACTTCGACCCCAAAAAGGATCCGTCAAAGTTTAACCTGGTGGATCCTCCTGAAAGAAATACAGTTGGAGTTCCCACCGGTGGTTGGACTGCCATAAGGTTCAGGGCTGATAATCCAGGTAAACACATAACCATAACCAAATAGCGTGCTACATTAAACGTCAAAGCTCGTAATTAAGCAAGAATAAATTTTGTTTCTTTTGGCCATTCACTAAACGTTTGAACGGTATTTGATCATCATTAGGTGTGTTCATGCACTCACTTAGAGCTCCATACTAGCTGGGGTTTGAAGACTGCTTTTGTGGTAGAAAATGGGAAGGACTCGGATCACTCTGTCTTGCCTCCACCTACAGACCTCCCACCTTGTTAGTTCCTCGAACGAAGAAATCAGAGTGGAGAGTCTTGAGAAACACAGTAAATTTGTTTTTTTTATATTTTATTTTTTAGCCTTTAGGCTGACAAGTACTTGAAAACATTCCTGCAAGAAAAACTCTTGTTAAGAGCAATAAAAAGGTGTAATGTGTATCACATTCTTTTAAATGCCAACTTCAACCCCTGTTTTGTGCAACAAATTTCCGGTACAACATTGGCTCCAAGTATTTAAATCTACCAGAGCTTGAAACACATGAATTAGTAAATATATTTGAGGAATTTCTTTCGAAACTTAAAGTCAGAAAATCGTGAGAGATATCAGCTTTTATGGATACAAAAAGAAACAACCAAACAATGCATCCTAGATTTCAGAAGTAATGAATGCAATGATTCCATCAATCAGCCAGTATATTACTCACAGACCATAACTCCACTACGGAACAACAATCACAGCCACATTCAAGATGAACTTTGCTCTACAAAATTTCAAGAAGCTAAGGCAGAAATCAGCATACCAGCAACAAAAACAACGCCAAAGCCCCAATCCAATCCAGCAAACCCATCTTCCTCTTCTCTTTTTCATCTGCTTAGCATCAAAAAGTGCATTAGTTCCTCCATTAGTGTAAGCCCCAGCACCAGCCACATTCAGTTCAATATCATCCATCTGTTCCCTTTGCCTTTCAACCAACACAGCAATGCTTAGGAACACATCCCTCTGTAAGTCCTTTAAGGCCTTATGCCTTTCCTGATTCTCCATTAGCAGCTCTGGCTTCAGTTCAAAAAACTTTGACCTGCCCACTTATCAATCATTTCCTTGCTTCCTCCCCTGTGGCACTGAAATACCTACTCTTGAGACCTTTTTTGTACTCTTTAACAATCTGTTCTATCAACTGCAAATTAATCATTATCCCTCCTGGCTAAATTCTCAAACCATTAGACACTGAAATCCTCATTCGATCAACAGGGATTCCTTCCTTGTAGAGCAAGAATACATTTCAATTAGCCATGTTAGAGCGATCAAGCAATTCCCACCTTGCTTTGAGTTTTTTGCTTTCCTCAGAATAGTAACCATGTCATTGTTAATTCTATCTATCAACCGTCTTAGAACTTTAGCATTGTGAAGACTTGGTTTCTTTGTTGAGATCCTGAAGATCAAGAAGGAGGTTTTTGATCTCTTCCATATCAGCCTTGACGGATGCAGTCACTTCTTCCAAAAGCTGCGTGAGGTTCTGTTCATCAGCAGGATCAAGAATTCCCATTTCAAAAGTATAGTTTCCCAAAAAGAACAAGCATGCTTGCTTTTCCATCATCGAACAGTTCCCCGAATCAAAATAATGGGCGTTGAGATCATCTTGCATTTGCTTACCTTCCCTAGCACGTCACTAGATTGTCGAGATCTTGATTGAAAAAGAATGACAATTTTCTTCAAATTCACGGCATGCTCGAGAATGTACCGCACAAACTCAATTTCATTAGACCCATTGGAGAGCTCAATAGTTACCTCCTCAAGATGATAAATGAAAGCAAGTTTTTGCAATTTCCAGTATCCCATATCAAACCCAGATGACTGGAAAGGGAAGAAGGAAACAAATTAAAATCAAATGAAATTTACCAAATCGTGTTGAAAAAAAAAACAATTATTTGAATATGAGAAAAGACAACTACTTTATATATTAACGATGATTCATAAGCACCTGATTGAAGAAATTACACCAGGAAATATGAATGAAAGAGGCAACACAAAATCTCACTTACCATGCAAGGCTGCCCTCTGGGTGGTTTAGACTTTATATCCAAGGTATTCAAATTAGGCATTCCTTTAAGAAGACAGGCCGCTGCTGGAACTAGGGCATCATTCAAGCTCCTCAAATGCATACCGAAATGAAAAATATCTAACGATGCTGGCATGGAACCTTCCTTGTGCAGAGCCTGCAATTTTTCAACAAAAAATCTTAAATAGAAAAGGGACACGAAACCAATCCTAAGAAAGAAAAAAGTAAAATGTTTTATTAAATGCAATATATTTTCGTAAACTAGATTAATAATCATTCGTTGGTCAACAGTTTGAATTCTCATGTTACCCATTTTACTTCATTTTTCCAGTTTTATTACGTTTATTTATAATTAAATTACAAAATTATCAACATAGGACTCAGTTTCAAAGTGATCCAAATAAATGGCATTCAAGAAAAATTGAAGATGAGTGTGAACATTATATAAGTAATATGCCATCAATTTAGTGTCACCAATATCAAGTAACACCATCAACATTATACAAAACTCTCAAGTCACGATATACAGAAGCTGTAATATCCTTTTAAAAGATTCAATTTGTAAAATAATTTTTTTTTTTACAAAGAGGAATGGGTAGTGTCATTTTACCTTAATGGTCTTCTCGTTTAGAATAAGAACTTTAGCCTTGCACAAACTGCTAAGAACTGCATGTAAATTGTCAAAGTCATTTACTTCAGGCTCCAGAAAAATCTGAGCTTTTTCTAAACTCATTAACTTCCCGAGGTTTTGGCTATTCAACAGCTTCCCTTCCCATTTCAACTTTCTAAGATTTGGCGCAAAAATATTTAATGAGCGGCTGTCAGGACGAGCATCAAATTCCCAATCTAATTGTATTTCTTCAAGTTTCTCACCAGAGATGCTAAGATGGAGGAGTTTAATACCACAAACTGAAAAAAACCCAAATGATTCCAAAGACAAGCTTTCAATGGTGATACGTTCTATCCCTGTAATGCGTAAAAGTTGTATTTCCTTAAGGCATTTGCAGGTAAATGAGATCCACTTAAAGAAACTCTCATCTACTATATTAACACAACTCAACCTCAAGGAAAGGAGATTGCATGAAAAAGATAAGGAGGGTGCTTGAAGAATCACCCCAGAACAGCAAACTGATAGAGACTTCAAGGATTGAGAAAGAAAAACACAAGAAGGCAACGCAAACATGGTGGTACGGAGTGCTAAGAAATAAAGGTTAAGCACTTCAACATTACACCTTACTGCATTATGAATCCACGTGATTATCCGAAAATGCTCATCAGAAAGCTTACTTACACCTTTGCTTTTAAAGAAATTCCAGAAAACGGAAAAACGCTGCAACTTATTATCACCACGATGAAACAAGTACCGATCCAAAGAACTCATCAACTCTACTTGCTTCTGGTTGGTTCTTGCTTGACTTGCATCAAAATTCACTGATGGCACTGATACATAAAATTTTCTGCATCTTTTGGACACAGTACCCACTCGAGTGAGGTCTTCGAAAGTGAGGAAGGAAAGAATAAGATGAGCAACTTCATCTGGGAGATTACTGAATCTGTCTGTTATACCCTCACTAAAAGCTCCTTCAGCTTGAAAACTTCTAGTTGACCTTAACTTCTTCTGTAACATCATACTCTATTTATTTTTTTTATTGGATTGTTGGAAGCGGAGGTAGAGCTAAAAGGAATATCGTTCTCCTGCAATGTTAAAAGAACATAACTGAACCTCTCCGTATTTATACTAATCTAGGCACACACAAAAAAATAAAGTAAAAAATTAAGAATTATTTCAAATTCATAATCTATCCAATTGAACAGGTAATTTTGTTGAGCTTCCTCCAATGCACCAAATGTTCAACTTACTGCATTTTCAAAACGTTGTGTTCATCTTTTTTATTAAAAAAAATGTATGCTACCTTATTCTAATAGTTTATTTTTATGATATTTCTAGCAACTTTCTGATAGCTTCTAACTATTTCTCTTTATGACAATTCTAACACCTATTAGGTCCTGCGAAAATCTGGGGATCTCTGACTTTGTTCTTACATTGGTTTCTCTAAGTGATCTTTTGGTGGTGCTAAATTTCTTTTGAGCAATTGTAAAGTACTACCAAAAAAATTCAATGGTGTTCCCATGTTCAATGTTTTATTAGAATATTATGAATTTTCTCCAAAACAAAAATGAAATTTTCAATCAGTGTTTTTGGTTTGATTACCCTTTATAGAGAATTCTGACAAAAAGCATTTCATTGGCTGGCCCTAGTGTTAATTGTATTATTAATATATACAAAGTATGTATAAGCGCTGGTTCAATGACATAAGTAACACTGGAGCTGGTCCAGATGAGAGAGAGAGAGAGAGAGAGAGAGAGAGAGAGAGAGGGATTTAAAGCAAACAAAAACAGTAACATCATGGCTACAACAGACAAGATAGAAAGGAAACTCTCTCTCCCTTCCCTGTTTCCAAATCTCAATCTCTGATCTCTCTAATATTTATCTATTCCCAAGTCTCACTCTCCAATTTGGGAATCCATCTAATCTCCAAGCTAATAACAAAGGGTGTGGTGAGATGTCACTTAGGTTTGTGAATGAGGTAACACTCTCATGAAATCTGTTATGCATCAGTGAATTTTTTTGCCAAAAGAACAACCCATCTTGAGTTATGGCCTTTTTTTTTTGTTTAGATCTTTGTTGAATCTTTCTTCTAATATTATCCACTAAACCCATTATCAATCTTCAAGGAAATTTTCATATGTAATAAACACATTTATTAAAATATCATCATAAATTTCAGATATCATAGCTCAAAAAACCCTAGCTAACAAAATCAAACCCAGATGAAGCAGCCTTACAACTGCAATTGCAAATTAAAAAAATCTTAAACTGATGCCAACCAACCACACAGAACAACACAAGCAAAAATGATACGGAAGAAGAAGAAGAGGAAATCATACCACCAAATTCAGGAAGGACTATTATGAAGCGAAAGCATATTTTATAAACAGAGGGTGGATGAGATGTGAATGAGAGGGCGAGTGCAATGGCGGGCCTGCAGCAGAGCCTAGGAAGAAAGAGGGAATATGATGAGAGGAAGTATACTGAGGGACTGATTGGTCAACCACTAAATGGCTCGTTAAAGATGCGATCATTTCAACCGTTAGATCCCTTGAATCGTCTTCGACCAAAAATAAAAAGTTAAGCAAAAGGTCAGTTTCGGTCCTGTAGTTTGCCATTTTTTCAACTTTTTCAATTCTGGCAATTTGATCATTGTAATTTGATTTTCTTCTAATTTAAATACATATAAAAAAAATTCTGTTAATTTTTTACCAATTCCATCTAAAATTTCGTCCAAGATATTCCTACATATGAGGAACATGTGCTTACTCCGTTACAAAATTGGATGAAACTTTGGATGTGTCCTTGAATTACGAAAATATCAAATTATAGGGTTCAAATTGCTAAAATTAAAGCTACAGACATAAGTGGAAAATCTGACAAACTATAGGGACCAAAAATGTTATTTTTTTCCAACAGTCAAATGCTTAAATATTGTACATATTTTGCCAATTTAGTCTATGTATTATTAATTTAGCCAATTTGATCATGTATGATTTTTGTGTTTTTTCATTGTTAAACAATTCGATCATTTTCATCAATCCATGAACTTGCTAGTAAAGAAATTGTTTTTTAAAAAAATAATTTTTTTTTTTCTGAAGTTGTTCACCCCAAAAGGTGTTCTAGTGTATTTTAGCACTTGTGTGTTGGTTTTAAGTTATTTGGGCCCTAGAATGGGCTCAAATAAATTATGTGTAATTTAGTTATAGGCGTGCCATTATTGATATTGAAAAACCCAATAGAAAGCTTTTAATTCGAACATATAATAGAGATGTCTTGCGCCTGCTTAACTTCTTCAAGTCATTATGCTCCAAGTGGGGACGGGCATGAATTGGTTCTTTTATATAACTGGTTAATTAAGGACTTCAATATTTCACATGTGTGATGAGAACTTAGAGAAACAAAACACTAAAATTGTAAATCGGACTGAATGAACTTCTAATATTAATTAGGAGATTGAGTCCGATTGGACATTACCATCCAGACGATGTAAGACAAGTTTGATCGGACTGAAATACAAGTAAAAGAAATGAAATCGGACTGAAGTAACTTCGATTAAGATTGACTTCCATGGAAATACAACGAAACTTATAAATTATAGTTGCAACCAATCGGTCAATTGGAAATCATACAAACCAATGAAGAAGGTAGAGCAGATAAACAAAAGATTTCTCATGAGTTATCGACTGGAAATCAAGAAGTAAAAGTGAGAAGGTTGTTGAGAGACTTTGATAAAGTTGAAATCTGTTTGAGAGAGATTGAATGTGTAGCCTCAATTTTCTGATAATAAGTGTCATTTTTTGGCATAGTGACAACAAGGGAGATAGCTCTTAGATGCTAGGGAACAAGCCCCCATCAATCATTGCTGGAATTAAGCAAGCTACATTGACCTTGAAATGATGAAAGTAAGCGCAACACCCAACAATTTGAGTGGGATTTGATACGATTTTAGACATAAGTTATGCATAGAAGCTTGAAGTTTGTAAGCATGTTTGAGAAGAACATTTCTATTCTAGAATTTGTATCTTTTCGATAAATTTGTGTCATTAGGTTTTTTTAAAAAAAAAATCATAAACATAATTATACGAAACTATCTGGTTGCGTCTTTTATTTTCATTTTTTTATATCATTCGTGGTCTTCAAGGTTAACCTGCATGCTCACAAGTAGTCCCATGTTGTCAAAAACTGTAAATTCTGTTAAATTTATGACATGACACACATGTGGGCCTCACATCTCCAATGATATGACATCATTTGAATTAAATAAACATATATTTAAAACTGGTAAACCATAGAAAACACTTTTAAAAAATCAAAAATCAAAACCAAGAAGAAATCACCACCTCCTCCATCGAACGCCAATCCTCCACCCTCACCATTCCTCCTCCCCTTTCCCCTCCCACAACCTCTCCCCATCCCCAAAGCCACTATGATAGATCCAAGTAATTCTGGGAAACAACAGTTCCTCCTTCTTGTCCTAATTATTCTAGTGCCATAAAACCATTGACCAGAAATGGAAGCAACTACAAATGCAATAGCCAAGCACAAGAGAATGAGGTGATGGTAGTTGTGGAAGATCATTTGCACCATGTAGGATTATTTTATAAATATTCTATGTAGCCCACATGATGTGGCCTAAGTGGTAAATAAATTATTTAATTGGTTTAATAAATATTATTTTGAATAATCATATTGGTCAAATTCAGAAAAGTAATTTTCTATTTTATTACCATGATGGGTGGTAATTAATTAGCACTACACTAGGAAATTAATTGGTCATCTCTCTACCTTTAATAGTGCACATATCCATCTATTGTGTATGATTTTTGACTGACAACACATGTTAGTGTTTCTTTTTTTTTTTTTGGACGAAAAGATGCCTTCATAATCAGCGGAAAAACCGCAAACAGAACAACATCAACAGAGGGCCAAATCCACAAAGGGAACTGGATGGTGCCCCAACAAACACTAGCAGACAAAGAGATGCCAGTACAATCACAAAAGTAAGCTAAAAGAGGAGAGAAGCATCAGACAAGGACAAAATCCGTTGTCAACTCTAACTAGCTTGGGAAGAACAGATTACACGTGGGGGGGACAAGGCAGCCCATCCTTGTTCAGAACATGAGTTAGCGAGGATGGGGGTCTGTGGACCCAAACTTCATTGCTCATCCTTGCCATTGCTAGCGACGCCACTAAGTCAGCCGCTTCATTGGCCACACGCGAGATCCAAGACCATCTGCACGAGTGGAAAAGAGTTTGCTGCTCTCTGATGCGATTCAGAATGGGATAAATTGCCCACGCTCCCCTAGCAATATCCCCATTTAAACATTGTATGATACCTCTCGAATCCGATTCAATTATCACGCTTGTACAAGCGAGAGCATGAGCCAATTCACAGCCATGAAGAACAGCCTGGGCTTCCGCCTCTAGAGCCGAAGATGCAGTGGAAGGGATGGCCTTGGCTGCAATGAAATTACAGCAAGAGTCGCGCAAAATTACTCCAATACCAGCCCGGCAATTATTATGGTTCCAAGAGGCATCAACATTAACCTTTATGATGCCAACATTAGGCGGATTCCAGCATATTGGAGATGTAGAAGTTCTCTCGTTGGCTGTATTATGGGGAGAGCGAGAGAGTTTAACAGCTTCCATGAAATTGTTGATCCCTACCCTTGTAGCAGTAATGGTAGAGTGAGGTGATGGAGTTTTGTGTTCGAAGATAGCCTTGCAGCGTGATTTCCAAATGTTCCAGCAAGTAAAAACAATTTGTATGGCAAGCCAATTCTGGTCATCGATGCGATTAGAGTAGGAGAGGAGAATATCATGGAGCCAATGCCAGAGTGAGGTGATTTCCAAGTGGTTGATTCTGTAGTTCAAGTTGCCCCCGAACCAAACCCCCTGCACCCATGGGCAAAGTAACAGAATGTGCTCAACGGATTCAGGGTGTGTGGAGCAAATTTGGCAAAGAGGAGACCGACCAATTTTCCTTTTAAACAAATTTTCAGAGGTAGCCAAGCAGTTACGGAGAGCTCTCCACATAAATTTTTTGATCTTTGGTGGGGCTTGAATTTTCCAAAGGAGCTTCCATAATTTAGGGGGCGCCATGGAAGAGGTAGATGGGGAATAAGGGTTGGGTCTGGAAATTCTTGACTGTAACCAGTGGTATCCAGATCTTACCGAGTACCGGCCATTCTTTTCATTTGGCCAAATAAGACGGTCACTGGCCTCCTTACTCCCAAAGGGAGTGTTGAGAATTGCATTTTCCTCCTCCGCAGAGATAAGGTGACGGATAGGAGTAAGGTTCCAAATGCCATTCTCGTGATCAATAATATCTTCAACATACATATCCAAGTTTAACTCCGCTCCCATAACCGGTTGGAGTCGATTACCCGGGAGATGAGGGATCCAATTATCTGTCCAAATCCGAGCTGATGAACCATTCAATACCTGGCGATGAGCACCCTGCATGATGATGTTCCGCCCATCTAGAATACTGGCCCATGCCCAAAAGGCCCTACCACCCTTTACAGCATCTCTAAAATCTCCATTAGGGAAATATCTGCCTTTGAGCACACGAACCCACAGAGAATTAGGTTCATCCAAGATCCTCCAGCTTTGTTTTGCCAACAGAGCTAGATTGAACTCTTGCAAGCTCCTGAATCCCATACCTCCCTCAACTTTTGATATGCCCAGAGACTTCCAACTAACCCAATGAACTTTAGTTTCATCTTCCTTCTGTCCCCACCAAAACTTGGCAAGCAAGGCATCGATTTCTCTACATAAAGAGATAGGTAACTTGAAGACATTCATGGGGTAAGTTGGGATAGCAAGAGTCACGGCTTTAATCATAATCTCACGCCCCGCCTGCGATAAAACACTTTGCTTCCAGCCTTGTAGTTTTTGGTGGATGCGATGTTTGATGTACGATACTGCCTCCCCTTTTGCGCGGCCCCAAGATGTTGGTAGTCCCAAATATTTCCCTGGATCATCAACTGCCCTTATGCCAAATATAGAACATATGTTCCTTCTCAGCCCCAAAGGAGTATTCCGGCTGAAAAAGATGCTGGATTTTGCCAAGCTTATGGTCTGCCCAGAGGCTGTGCAATAGGCATTTAAGAGGTGCATCATATTGTGGCTGTTCCTATACGTGGCTTTGAGGAAGAATAAGGAATCATCAGCGAATAATAGGTGGGAGAGAGTTGGTCCCTGTTTACTGATTTTGAGCCCTTGCAAATAGTTAGTATCAACAGCCTTTTGAATCATATGAGATAGAGCTTCACTTACAAAAAGGAAGAGATATGGTGACAAAGGATCACCTTGACGAATCCCTCTGGAAGGGTTGAAAGTTCTACCTGGTTGGCCATTGACGACAACAGAGAAGGACACGGATCGAACACAGCCCATAATCAGTTTAACCCAATTTGCATGAAAGCCCATCTTCAACATAACTTTCTCAAGGAAATCCCATTCCACTCTATCGTATGCCTTGTTCATGTCCAGTTTCACTCCCATCTCAAAGGTTTTAGTTGATTTCCTTAGCTTCAGGAAATGGAAAACTTCATGGGCGATTAGGATGTTGTCTTGAATTAACCTTTCAGAGACAAAAGCACTTTGGGCTTGAGAGATAATGGATGGTAGTAGAGGTTTGATCCGGTTGGTAAGGACTTTGGAGAGAATTTTATATGAGAAATTGCAGAGACTAATGGGCCTGAAATGTGTCACAGTTTGGGGTTCATGGGTTTTTGGAATGAGGATGAGGTTGGTAGTGTTTAGGTTGCGGGGTTTATCATTTCCCTCCATGAACTCAGCAGCAGTGCCATGAACCTCCTGAAAAATTTGTTGCCAGAAGTGCTGATAAAAAATTCCTTGAAAACCATCTGGGCCCGGAGCCTTTAGAGCTCCCATCTCAAACACAGCATCCTTGATTTCTTGTGGGGCAATAGGTCTAAGCAAATCCAAGTTCATTGCATCAGTTATCACCGGGTCAACACAATCCACGACATTTCCCATCTCTCGAGGGCCATTGGTAGTGAAGAGATTACGAAAGTACCTGTCAAAAGTTGTGAGAACATTGTGCTCTCCCGAACTCCAAACACCGTTTTCATCTTGGATACACAACACCTTATTTCTCCTCCTTCTTTGGATAGTAGACAAATGAAAGAACTTTGTGTTGGCGTCACCAGCAGTTAACCAATTTACCCGAGCTCTTTGCTGCCAATATTTCTCCTCTTTGGCCCAAAGGGTATTGATTTTGGAAGTGGTTTGTGTGATGCGGTTCCGGTTAGCCTCCCAATTTAATTGAAGGCCTTCAAGTTCCTTTGAGAGGCTGTTAATCTGCCTTTTGTTATTCACAACCTTCTGATTATTCCAAGTCATTAACTGGCGCTTACACCTTCCTAACTTAGTCTTAAGTTGGTGCTTCCACGTACTGTTGGCATGATCCCTCCAGCAGGTTTCCACAATCTCCTGACACTCCTGATCATCAATCCAGTTAGCTTCAAACCTGAACAACTTCTTATGCCTATTACTATGACAAGTGTTATGGACAATGAGAGGGCAATGGTCAGACCCCACAGCCAGCTCATGGAGCACACAAGTATTAGGCCAGCGTTCCATCCACAATGTGTTAGCCAAGCCTCGATCAATTCTCTCTTGAATGAGAGCTTGGTTGCTTCTAAAAGCTCTCCAAGTGAAGGCAGGTCCCTGAAAGCCGAGATCAACTAGGCCTGCAATGTTCATGAAGTCGAGAAGGTAGTTTGAGCGAGACAGAGATGGCTCCAAGCCACCCTCCTTCTCATGAGGCCAAATCCACTCGTTAAGATCTCCCCCTACAAACCAAGGAAGGCCAAGAGACACAAGATTCTGATTAAGCCATCTCCAAAACTGAGGCTTTTGGTCCCGGTACGGTGTACCATACACCCAAGACATGTGGACAGGTTCCCCATTCTCCTGCATTTTAATAACAGAGTCAATCACATTTTTATCAGAGTGGAGAATATCTACCTCCACAGATTGGTCCCACCACAGTGATAAGCCACCTGCAGTTCCAATTGGGGGTATATTAAAACCCTTCAAGAAACCCATACGTCTACGAATACGATCAATACTGTTGCACTTCATTTTTGTCTCCATAAGAAATACAACAGTGGGCCTATGTTTCTGGATGAGCCTTCTCAGGGCTCGAACTGTCAAGTCTGGCCCTAGCCCTTGACAGTTCCATAATAAGAAGCTCATGGAGACCTTGCGGCTGTTCCAGGCCAGCCGCCACCACCTCGGGTGTTCCCCCGTTTTTTATCATCTTCATGTTGTTTCTCAGCCACCTCCCAGTTGTCCGCTTGATTAACAAGGACCTCCGTGAGGTTCTCCACTGAAGCCAGGTCAGTAATCTTGGCTTTACCATGTTTGCTATACCTGAGAGGCTTAATGTTTCGGCGTTGTGGTCTATCATCATTCTGCTCCTGCTGAGTCTTGTCCAGAGAAGGCCCCTTTTGTTTCTTATTTGGGTACTGTCCCAGCTCAACTTCATTAGTATGGCTAATCCGTTTGAGGCCCATCCCTTTAAGGAGAGCTTCAACGTGGCATGTATTTTTGGAGTTGGTTGTGTTAAGCTGCTGGCCCATGAGAGTAGAGGAACCCAATGGGCTTAGATCCTGATACTCACCTTCTACGCTGGGCCCAGACCTAGCCACTTTTTCCTTTGTCGTTTGTCCCTTTGATAATTGAACCTTCATATGTTCCCTTCCAACCCTTGGGACTTGAGAATCAATTCGAGCTGTATTCCAGCTGGGGTCAGAGATGGTATTTAATTCTTGCAGAGAAAAGGGAGATTTCTGCCCATTATTCTTAGTCAAGAGAAGGATTTGATCAGAGTTGCTATTGGGGGGGACGCCAGTGAGGAGATGTAGGGTTCTCAATAAGCCACGTGAGGAGATGTGACCCATGTGAGGGGGGGTCTGTAGATCTGTGTCAGAGCCAGTCGGCGTACTATCCAGGTTCTGCCCGTTATTCCTCGTATCAAGGTGGGGAGCGTGTTCCTCCCTCATGTCTTCTCTACGCGGCTCGTTATCACGCGCCGTCAACCCTTGTACCGTCTTTGGGTTTCTAGCTCCGGCGTTTCTTCTCTCCTGTTTGAACAAGTTTTCCGGTTTAGGGTCGTGGTATTCGCGGATGATCGTCGCCCTGGTCCATTTCCCATATCCAGCGTTGCCTTCCGGTGGGGGGCTAAAAGTACAGCTTTTCAGGGCATGACCCAACCGTCCACATTGGAAGCAGAAGTCAGAAAGTCGCTCGAATTGGAATTCGACCCAAGATTCAGTGCCATCTCTTCTCTTCAACCAAAAGCCAGTGGGGAGAGGGAGTTGTGAATTGATGAGAGCTCGAATTCTCAAGAATCCCCGGGCTTGAGCAGGATCTTCGAAATCAATGACTTCACCAAGGCGCTGGCCTATTTTCGTCATGTTTTCCATGTGGCATAAGTTCAGGGGCACGCCTCGTACCTGGACCCAGAATGGTATCATATTGAATTGGATATCTTCCACAGCCGAGTCTTCAGGCCATCGGTGGATACTGCAGCAGAATTTCATTACTGACCATGGACCATTGTCCAAAATCTTCCTTGCCATCTCCTCATCTTGGGCTGTTATTGTGAAAACATTATCTTTGACCCATGTGATTTTGGCCTCACCAAACTCTTGCCAAGCAGTCTTAAGGATGGACTTGACTGCTCCCCTGTTTGGTGTCCTGTCGGCTATCACCGCTCCCAGGAGCTTAGGGCCTTGTTCCAGGTTCGAAACATTCAGCACATCTTCCAGTTGTAGCGCTAGATCTTCCGTATTTGTTTGGGCCATTGGTGACAGGTTGGGGGCAGGTATGGTTTTAGGTTGGAGTAGTATGTGTTTACGCTGATGGGTGTATGATTGGTACTGATTATGGTTGTTGAAGGCCTTTTGGATGAGGATGATGGTTAACAAAAAGAAGGCCTTGTGGTGAGCTGGGGTTTTAAAGACGTGAGGTAATTTTACTTTGTGTGTTGTGGCAATTTCCCTCTTCTTAGTGGTTGGGTATTTGGCTTCTTGGTACTGGTGAATTGTTGGTGTGATAATGGTGGCGTTAATTGGCTGAGCTGAGGTGTGGAGTAAGGCAGGGTTGTTGGGTAGTTGGCGTTCATTCATTGCTGGATTGGTGGATTAAATGGCAATAGCTGAGGATTTAATGAGCGGTTAAGAGCCAGATCTAACGGGGGATTGAGGGCTCTGAGGAGAGAAATAAAGACGAAGAGGACAAAACAAACCACCAACCCGGGATCTGGGGAGAGGGACTAAGATTGAAACTTAGGATGATTCACCATTACGGTGAGGAATTCTCACGGAGGAGAAGAAATTCCCAGTCGAAGTGTTTAAAAACATGGTATTCTAGAAGAAGCATTCTCACTTCGTCACGAAACCATATAGACGGAAGAATTCCAACACATGTTAGTGTTTCTAACGTGCACAAAAGTTAGAGAGAGAAACCTATTTCCTCTACACTAACGGCTCACCTACGGATCCTCAAGACAAAAAATTTCGTTTATTTGAAGGTTAATTATCAAGGTATGTATGTATATGTTAATTGAATTTTTGCTTGATGCTATTGTGAAAATCATGAACTTCAAAATCTTGGATAATTTATTGAGTCATATGGTTTTACCCAATATTAAGTTTACCAGCAGCTACAGTTGAAGGTCTCTGTGGACTCAATTTGGCCTTAATTAGAGATAGATGTCCTTTTTCTAGCTTTGAAATAATTAGCTAAATCAATGTATTTTCATTTAGTATTGGGTTAATATATTTTCTTGTTATAGATTGATGAATGAATTTTTTTTTTTTAAAGGCTAAATTGTAGCAATGGTCTCGGACTAAAACCAAACTTTACTTTTCGTCCCTCATATTGCTAAATTTTACTATGGTACTTTAATTATGCCTCCACTTTCAGAAATCGTCATTTCCATCATCTCAGTCAACTTTTCCATTAAAAATGATGACATGGCATGGACAAGTCTTACTTGGCATGGGCAAAAATGTCTTTTCACACACAAAATTTAAAAAATAAATCTCATCTCTCTCTCTCTCTCTCTCTCTCTCTCTCTCTCTCTCTCTCTCCATCCCGATTTCTTCTCCCAAGCCTCAGTGGATGAATTTTTTTTCTCTTTCTTGTAGTTGCAGGGGTTCTGGGTTTTGTGGATGATTTTTTTGTTTTCTCTTTTCTGTAGTTGCGAGCTAGGGCGGGGGCACTGGGTTCTGGGTTCATGGTGGCAGGTGGTGGTCATGGGAAATGGAGGGAGAAGAAATCTGTGCGGGGAGAGAGAGAGAGAGAGAGAGAGAGAGAGAGAGAGTTTTTAATATATTTTTTATAGTAACATTTTAATCAATTTAAAATTAATGAAAAGACAAATATGCCCTCATTTTTTATGGACAAGTTGACTAAGATGACAAAAAGAACGATTTCTGAAAGTGAAGGCATAATTAAAATACCACTGTAACAATTTAGCAATATGAGGGACGAAAAGTAAAGTTTGGTCTTAGTCCAAGAACCATTGCTACAATTTTACCTAAAAAAAATTATGGAGGGAGTTGAGGGTAGGCAACTGGGAGTGGAGGGGCAGGCAGCTAGGCGTGGAGGATTGGTGTGCGATGGAGGAGGTGGTGAATATCTTTTATGTTATTAATTTTTTTTTATGGTTTATCATCTTAAAATTATTTTTTAAAATATATATTTTTATATAATTCATATGGCATCATATTATTGGATATATGAGGCCCATATGTGTGTCACGTAATCAATTTAACAGATTTTTAGAGGAATTACTTGTGAGCATGCCTATTAACCTTAAGAACCACGAATCCCCCAAAAAAAAAAAAAAAGATGTATTCTTATAATTCCGTGAACCTCAGGTTTTGTTATAAAAAAAGCCCATTAAAAATTACTTTTTTCACAGATTAATGTGCTGACATGAAGTTGAAAATGTATATCTATTCTGCTTTGAATCAATATGTCGGATTGTGGTATAATCTACTGTACAATTTGCTGTCAGGCATGCAACAAAGATAAAATAACATTTACAAATTTAATGACAGTAATTTGCAACTCTCTCACTTTCATACATCTTAAGAAATTCAGTCAAGTTGATCTTCTAGTTAATTAATTTCAGATCTCTATACAGCTCATATGCAAATTCTAGCTTGTGGCTTTTCAATCATGCCAAGAAGAAGAAAACATAGAAAGAAAAAAAAAGTAAAATATAGTAAATTTCCATAGCAATTAGAAACTGCTTAGCTCCTGGAACAGTACATAAATGCAGAGGGTAGCAAGATAGTTTTTTTTTTTGGGTTGAACTGGGGGGAAAAACCCCAAACGACACAACTACATAAAATCAACACAAGCAAGACGGGGACGAGACAAACCAATCAAGTCATCAATAACTAATGAACCTATCCAACTTAGAGCAAAATCAAAATAACACATGGCAAGACCCACGTTATAGCTCCTGAGCAAGATAGTTATTTTAATCCTTCAGGTTTGACCATTTATCTAGCTACCAGCCTTAAAATTTCAATACTAGTTTCCCTAGCCACCACCAAAAATGGTCCTAGCGGGTGATCCTAATATCCTTTCTCACTTCCTTAAACCTTCAACGACAAAGCTGATTTGGCTGAGTTCTCTGCTCGTAATGCCAGAATTCTAGTTTAATGATTTTTTTTTAACATGTAAACAGCCAAACACATCTTCAGTTTCTAACTCTTTTGCAATGATTATTTAAAAAAATATAAATATAAATATAAATAAAAAACAGAAAAAGCAAGGACAAATACTTAAAAACAAAAGTCTATACTAAAAAATAGCCTCCCAAATCCCCTTAAATAAGACGTATTGGGCTGGCTGGATGCATCTATGTAAGTGTTTCACTTGACTCTTTATCATCTTTGATAAAAAAATGAAAGTTCCTGTCAGATTTCTCCTAAATGAATTTCAACATAACTTAATCTTTTTATCTGGATCTTCATAATTCACTTACCCAGATCAGTGATGCCGGTTCCTAAGGTGCTGCGAGGGCAACAATTCATATAAACGATGGACATTGGTGCAAAGGTACGTATACAAACCCATTGCACAACCCTCATGCATTCAATATTGGCTATTTCAAGGAACATAAGTTAATGCTTCCAGATAAATTACCTGACATTAAAATTTACTCTTTCTTAGCTAAGTTTGCTGGCATAAAATTACACCTAGTTCATCTCTGATTATTGGTGGAGGGGTTTAAGGGAAAACCTCGAATACACACAATGTTCTTGCTGTTAAACCAAAGCAAATTATAGTCATTTGATAGGCCCTGCTTGGATTCACATGCCAGATTGTGGCTATTCTATTGTACACTTCGCTGTCATGCATGCTGGATGATTGAGAGAAACAAGACATTTACAGAGTCAATTGTTGTCATCTGCAACTCCTCTCAATTTCATACGTCTTAAGAAATTCAGTCGAGCTGATATTCTAGTTAATCAACTTATGTGTGCACAGCTCATACCGGCTTGTGTCTAGGCCAAGAAGAAGATAACATAGAAACAACATAGTAAATTCCAACAGAAAACTGGCAATTGCGTACTTATCAGCTCCTGGAGAAGTATATAAATACTATGCTAGCAAGACAGTGAAATACCAACAGCAATAGAACAAGTTAGTTTCAGGCCTAACCATTTATCTAGCTACCATGGCCTTGAGATTTGTTCAATTGCTGATCATATTTGTACTGGCCCTGGCCACCTCCCAAAGGATCCTTGCTAGTGATCCCGACATCCTTTTTGACTACATAGTCCCGTCAAATAACAAAGTTGATGCTAATTTCTTTACTTTCACTGGATTCCGATTCGATGATGTTCCTGGAACCTTAAATGTAACGAAAGCTACCTTGGCTGAGTTCCCTGCTCTTAACGGACAAAGTGTGTCGTATGCCCTACTTAAATATCCTGCAAACGGGGGAGTAAACCCACCTCACACCCACCCTCGCGCTGCTGAGCTTCTGTTCCTTGTTGCTGGTTCCTTGGAAGTAGGGTTCGTGGACACCAAAAACATTCTATATACCCAGAAGCTTGAAGTTGGAGACCTATTTGTGTTTCCTAAGGGATTAGTCCACTACCAGTATAACTCAGATGCTAATGTACCAGCCTACGCCGTTTCAGCATTCGGAAGTGCTAATGCTGGAACGGTTTCAGTGCCTGTGTCTGTGTTTGGCACTGGAATTGATAATGTCATCCTAGCAAAATCATTCAAGACCGATGTTGGTACTGTTAAAAAGCTCAAGGCTGGCCTCACCACTCATAAATGATAGATTAACGCACCAACGGCATAATCTTTGTCGTGGTTGTGTTCACACACCCTTCAGATTATTAAACAAAGACAATAAAGGGCCTCTTTTTTTTTTTCAGCGTGAGCTTTTCTGCAAAAGCAAAATTTGATTACTTATGTTATTGTTGTTAATCTATGCAGTTCTGCACTTTTTTTTTTTATTGAATTATATATTTCCGTTCACTAGAGTTTCTCCGGATCGAAACCTACATTTTAGAACAACTAAACTGGATTATGCAACAATTTCACCATGGAATCCCTGTCTACTTTCGTTTTATCATAAGTATCTTCAGAATGATTTTCTCCCTAATACACTTGTAGGTCAACTCAGTGTTCACTGTGTTTTAAATGGTTGACTTTGACCTCAAAAGAGTCTAAAGAGATTCCCAAAGGCTAGAAATGGCATGAAGTCCCATTCCAATAACACACAACATGGAGGACAATTAGCAAGGAAATGATTTTTTTCGCCTAAGCAAAACATTTCTTATCACAATGTTGCTAAAACTGAAGAGTGCTCAAAAGTAAGAGACATTCAGACCTGTAGGGAAGACACTATTTCGTTTTAGGAATTTTTAACAAGAAGATGTTCACTTTGTAATCTTTTATTGTTTGGTATACTATGATATACAGTGATTGAGTTTTTAAACTTGCATCTTTGATAATTGGCAGCGACATGATTTCGCGGCCAAAAGTTTTCTTATTACAACTATTGATTAACCAAATTTAATAACAAAAAGATAACATATAAAAAAAGGAGATACAATCAAATAAGCTATAATTTATGAACCCCAGTAGCAAATTTACATTGTCCAAACTGACGGTGGATGAAACAACCACGGAGACAAAGTTAAGGAGATGATGAGAGGGTTGAAGAATTTGTAAATAGATTTGACTGCCCCAAACAGTGCCTTCATCTGCTCAAGCTATACCTACAATCCTGAGCCTTCAACTCAAACTAGCTCTTTCTCTTTATGTATACTGAGGAGGGGTTTGTGATAACATAATTATAAGGACTGAGATATCAAAGCAGGAATTATAGTATGGATTCAATATTGGCTATTTCAAGGAACATAAGTTAATGCTTTCAGACAATTACCTGACATTAAAAATTACTTTTTTCACAGATTAGTTTGCCGGCATAAATTTCCACCTAGTTCATCTCTGATTATTGGTGGAGGGGTTTAAGAGAAAAATTCGAATACACACAACATATTCTTGGTGTTAAACCAAAGAAAATTATAGTCATTTGATAGGCCCTGCTTTGATTCACATGCCAGACTGTGGCTATTCTATTGTACACTTTGCTGTCATGCATGCTAGATGATAGAGAGAAACAAGACATTTACAAAGTCAATTGTTGTCATCTGCAACTCCTCTCAATTTCATACGTCTTAAGAAATTCAGTCGAGCTGATTTTCTAGTTAATTAACTTATGTGTGCACAGCTCATGCCGGCTTGTGTCTTTTCAATCAGGCCAAGAAGAAGATAACATAGAAACAACATAGTAAATTCGAACTGAAAACTGGCAATTACAAACTTATCAGCTCCTGGAGAAGTATATAAATACTATGCTAGCAAGACAGTGAAATACCAACAGCAATAGAACAAGTTAGTTTCAGGCCTAACCATTTATCTAGCTACCATGGCCTTGAGATTTGTTCAATTGCTGATCATACTTGTACTGGCCCTCGCCACCTCCCAAAGGATCCTTGCAAGTGATCCCGACATCCTTTTTGACTACATAGTCCCGTCAAATAACAAAGTTGATGCTAAGTTCTTTACTTTCACTGGATTCCGAGACATATTCGATGATGTTCCTGGAACCTTAAACGTAACGAAAGCTGCCTTGGCTGAGTTCCCTGCTCTTAACGGACAGAGTGTGTCGTATGCCGTACTTAAATATCCTGCAAATGGGGGAGTAAACCCACCTCACACCCACCCTCGCGCTGCTGAGCTTCTGTTCCTTGTTGGTGGTTCCTTGGAAGTAGGGTTCGTGGACACCAAAAACGTTCTATATACCCAGAAGCTTGAAGTTGGAGACCTATTTGTGTTTCCTAAGGGATTAGTCCACTACCAGTACAACTCAGATGCTAATTTACCAGCCTACGCCGTTTCAGCATTCGGAAGTGCAAATGCTGGAACGGTTTCAGTGCCTGTGTCTGTGTTTGGCACTGGAATTGATAATGTCATCCTAGCAAAATCATTCAAGACCGATGTTGATACTGTTAAGAAGCTCAAGGCTGGCCTCACCACTCATAAATGATGGATTAACGCACCAACACCATAATCTTTGTCGTGGTTGTGTTCACACACCCTTCAGATTATTAAACAAAGACAATAAAGGCCTCTTTTTTTTTCAGTGTGAGCTTTTCTGCAAAAGCAAAATTTGATTACTTATGTTATTGTTGTTAATCTATGCAGTTCTGCACTTTTTTTTTATTGAATTATATATTTCCGTTCACTAGAGTTTCTCCGGATCGAAACCTACATTTTAGAACAACTTGTTTACCCCGAAAAGGACCCGCCGGCCATTTGCGTGGTGTTTGGCCGTGGAGTTTGCTTGTTGCGATTGCGAAGGCGTGCCACTGTTGGCAGCGAAAAACTCCAACAGACTGAAAATGGTAAGACTAAAAAATGCACACCGATACTGACTTTAATTAATCGATTGTGGATTGGGTGGGGAACTGGCCCAATACAAGGTTCTTTTCTATGCCCCAATTAAGAGGACTTCAATATTCATCTAGTGCGAAAATGATAACTAACAGAAGTTGAAATTAAACGGTAATGGAAATGACAGAAGTTTTAGACAACTTGAAAGAAAAAGGAAATACATAAACAACACGGCCTGAAGATTTCTCTATTCAGACCTAGTACATAAAATTAAAACGGAGATTGAAGATTTCTCTATTCAATCTTGTACAAGGAAATATCATACCAAGAGTTGGCAGAGCAAAATAAAGAAAATTCCTCAGGAGTTGTCAACTGGGAAATTCAGAGAATGAAAAAGGAAGGCTGTTTCAAGCTTTTGAGCTGGGTTTATAGACGTTGAGTCTGGTTTTTGTTGGTTGAGTTGTGTGTGTCTTTGCTGATGATTTCTCCTTCAATTTATAGAGAGTGGAGGTCGATTTAGTGGACCAACAGTCAATTTGAAGTACCCACTTGCCATTGGTTTTGGTGAGTGGGTTACTGAAAATACAAGTAAACCCAAAAAAGTTGCTAAGAGGCTTTGATGTGATTTGACAGAAGTTGTCACTGTTAGACTTAAAGAAATCCAAAGTATTAGTCCACTTGCCATTGATTGGTGAGTGACAGCCAAAAGTAGCTGACTAAAAGACAAAAAGAAATGTAGAGATAATGACCACCATCTCTATTTCTTTCTTTATTCATTCTTTAAGTCCACTTGCATATTTTTTATTCTTCTTTCAACCTTGATGTAGACTTTTCACGTGTATGTTGGGCTTTGGCTTTGTTTTAATATTCTTTATCACAAAGAATATTAAATTGTTTCCATCTACCATATCTTTACTTTATTCTTCTTTGAATCAACTCACTGGTGATGAAGTCCCTCAATTGATGAAGTGAAACTTGATTTGCAGCCACTGAGTTTCTCCTCTGAACATGCCTTGATGTGTAAAAAACTGGGAATGCTAGGTTGATCCAATTGCTGCCAATTTCGGATATGTTGTTCTCCACATAAGTAGGAACAACATTGATGAAGAACTTAATTCCATTTGAGCAATAGAAAATCTGGTTTTAGCATGGTTACACAGGATTGGTCGTCACAGACTGATGTCACGAACAGAAATCATGATTAATGCCCTGAAGATTCAATACTTGCGCAAATGATGCCAAATTCGGATATGTCGTAGTAGACATCAAAATGAACAACTTTCATGAAGAACGAATGTTCATTTGAGGACTGGAAGCTGGCCCGAATTGGGCCATAATTAGGCCCGAATTGCCACTGTTATCAGCTTTCGCTGCTGTTGGTATGCTTTTGATGTTTGATGTCGCGAGGATTCCACATTTATTCAAATGATCCCAAATTTGGATATGTTACAGTAGACGTTCTAATGCAAAAATTTCATGAAGAAAGATAATTCATTAGAGCATTGGAATTAGGCCCGAATTGGGCCCGAATTAGGCCCAAATTGCTGCTATGAGCTTTTTGCTGGCGCTGTGCATCTGGTGTTTTCAGCTCTTAGGACTCCACATTTGTCCAAATAAACCCAAATTTGGATATGTTGCAGTAGGCATAGAGATGAACAACTTTCGAGAAGGATGAAACTTGATTTGAGCGCTGAATTTGAATTTTGGGCCCACTCCATCTGACTGCAACAATGCATGTCTAGCCATATTTTGGCCATTTTGATGTCCATGGAAAATTATCTACCATTTTAGGCAAAAATTCAATTTTTGGTACAAACATAAGCCCCTGAGTTTTCATGAATTTGGGCAAAATTTGTGAAAATTATAGCCCTTGAGAATCTCCTTGCTTCCTTGATCATGAACAAGCCTCTGGATTTGGCGTTTTGATGTCCATGGAAAATTATCAACCATTTTAGGCAAAAATCCAATTTTTGGTACAAACACAACTAAACTGGATTATGCAACAATTTCACCATGGAATCCCTGTCTACTTTCGTTCTGTCATAAGTATCTTCAGAATGATTTTCTCCCTAATACACTTGTAGGCCAACTCAGTGTTCACTGTGTTTTAAATGGTTGACTTTGACCTCAAAAGAGTCTAAAGAGATTCCCAAAGGCTAGAAATGGCGTGAAGTCCCATTCCAATAACACACAACATGGAGGACAATTAGCAAGGAAAGGATTTTTTTGGCCTAAGCAAAACATTTCTTATCATAATGTTGCTAAAACTGAAGAGTGCTCAGGCCATCCCCAATGGGGGCTCTAAAATGGGCTGCACCACCTTTGGGCTCTAAAAAATAGCAACTCTTTGAAAAAAAACCATCCCCAATGGTATAATTTTGAGGCTCTAAATGGTAGAGCCTAACCGGAGCTGAAGCTAAATCTGTGTACTCGGTTGCAGCCCCTGAAACCCAGTGGGGACCACATTTGGAAAAAGCTGCCAGCCCAACAGTTTTTCGGCTTACTTGCCTTGCGACTCAACAGAGTCATACTCGCCCATTTTGATAGTTGCTGACTACTTTTTCTATTTTTTTAATCAATTGGCCAATTGCGACAAGCTTGTCCCATTGTTTTTTGTATTTTTTAGGGTAAAGTTAACTCAGGCTACAACCCTAAAGTTCTAAATGGCTAGGTTTATTTTTTTTAACCATGTTTTCAAATCTTATCCAATTTTTTATTGTTTTGGGTTGAAATGTTCACAAAAAAAACACTAACGTAAATAAGTTAACAAAAAACAAAAATAGCACATAAATTAAATTATATCATAAAAAAAAATATCAAACCCCTAATATAGAGCCCCGAATATTGAGCCTCTCACTGTGGGAGAGATGCCTTTAGAGCCCCAAAGATTCCATCGGAGCTCTAAATGGGGCTCTATAAACCCTTTTTAGAGCCCCAACCATTGGGGATGGCCTCTAAAGTAAGAGCAAAGACATTAATTTAGACCTGTAGAAAAGACACTATTTCGTTTCAGGAATTGTTTACAACAAGATGTCCACTCTGTAATCTTTTATTGTTGGTTTACTATGATATACAGTGATTGAGTTTTCAAACTTGCATCTTTGTTTTTTGGCGGCGACATGATTTCGCAGCCAAAAGTTTTCTTATTACAACTATGATTAACCAAATTTACTTACAAATCTAGTTCAACATTATCGAACCAAACATGTTGAGGTGGATAGACATTTTATCAAAAAAAAAATTGAGGAAAAGATCATCCGCCTATCATTCGTAAAATCAGAAGATCAACTGACAGATATCTTAACAAAAACTATTTGTGGCAGAGTATTTCGTGACTCACTTACCAAGTTGGGCATTGATGACATATATGCACCAACTTGAGGAGGAGTGTTGATGTGAGTCTCCTAATTAATCAATGAGATTTATTTCCTTGATTAATTAAGGGATTTACTTTCCTATTCTATATATATAGTTGACAAATCATTGTATAATTAGGAGATACTATCCTAATTGATTACTGTATTTATTTCCTTGTAAAGCACTAAGTAAACTCCTATATATACCTCCTTATGAAGAAGAATAAAACCTAACCCAAAGTATTCAAATCATATTCATATTTTAGCAAATAACACACGGCAAGACCCACATTATAGCTCCTGAGCAAGATAGTTATTTTAAGCCTTCAGGTTTAACCATTTATCTAGCTACCAGCCTTAAAATTTCAATACTAATTTCCCTAGCCACCACCAAAAATGGTCCTAGCAGGTGATCCTAATATCCTTTCTCACTTCTTTAAACCTTCAAGGACAAAGCTGCCTTGGCTGAGTTCTCCGCTCGTAATGCCAGAATTCTAGTTTAATGATTTTTTTAAACATGTAAACAGCCAAACACATCTTCAGTTTCTAACTCTTTTGCAATGATTATTTATAAAAAAAAATAAAAATAAAAATATTATTAAAAAAAACAGAAAAAGCAAGGACAAATACTTAAAAACAAAAGTGTATACTAAAAAATAGCCTCCCAAATCCCCTCAAATAAAGAAGTATTGGGCTGGCTAGATGCATATATGTAAGTGTTTCACTTGACTCTTTATCATCTTTGATAAAAAAAAAAAGGGAAATTTGCATAAATACCACCTGAACTTTTAGGCATGTGCGCCATTACCACATAAACTTTTAATTTTTATTTTTAACCACCTGAACTTTGTTAAGTGTTGTAATCCACCACCTAAGTCTAACTCTGTTAAAATTTCCGTTAAATATAAGGGCATTTTCGACAATTCAATAGAACTAAAAAATAAAAAATAAAAAATAGAATTTAAAACTAAATAAATAAAAGTTACCTTAATTATACCACGCCTTCCCCTACCCTTTTCCAAAGCCACTTCTCCCCAAATCCCCCACCCTCTGCGTACATTCCTAACTTCTCTTTATCTTTGTCTTTTGCCGTCTCTTGGAGTGGGTTGTTGAAATTGAAGGGGCATGCCTTGAATGAAATGGATCATAACTTCATATATATACCGGGGTGGCACCAAATTGTGACAACAATAACCTCATGCGAATCCAAACAAAGTTGCAGGTATGCATAAGGAAGATTTGCAATTCCAATTTTATAGAATATATTTATAAAATGACTTATATGTATATAAAGGGTGTTTTGGAGGGGAGTGGCATTGGAAAATGGGAGGATGGGGTGGGGGTGAGTGGCGTTGGAAAACGGACAGAGTGTGTCGTATGCTGTACTTAAATATCCTGCAAACGGGGGAGTAAACCCACCTCACACCCACCCTCGCGCTGCTGAGCTTCTGTTCCTCGTTGGTGGTTCCTTGGAAGTAGGGTTCGTGGACACCAAAAACGTTCTATATACTCAGAAGCTTAAAGTTGGAGACCTATTTGTGTTTCCTAAGGGATTAGTCCATTACCAGTATAACTCAGATGCTAATTTACCAGCCTACGCCATTTCAGCATTCGGAAGTGCAAATGCTGGAACGGTTTCAGTGCCTGTGTCTGTGTTTGGCACTGGAATTGATAATGTCATCCTAGCAAAATCATTCAAGACCGATGTTGATACTGTTAAGAAGCTCAAGGCTGGCCTCACCACTCATAAATGATGGATTAACGCACCAACACCATAAGCTTTGTCGTGGTTGTGTTCACGCACCCTTCAGATTATTAAACAAAGACAATAAAGGGCCATATAGTACTGCACCCTCTCTGTTTTACAGTGTCATAAATATCTTCAGAATGATTTTCTCCCTAATACACTTATAGGCCAACTCAGTGTTCACTGTGTTTTAAATGGTTGACTTTGACCTCAAAAAAGTCTAAAAGAGATTCCCAAAGGCTATAAATGGCATGAAGTCCCATTCCATTAGCACAACATGGAGGACAATTAGCAAGGAAAGGATTTTTTTCGCTTAAGAAAAATGTTTCTTATCACAATGTTGCTAAAACTGAAGAGTGTTCAAAAGCAAGGATTGAAATATCGGCCGATATGTCGGTATTTTCAACTGTCGACATCGATACTGGGGGTAAAGCCATATCTTTCTCTGTATCGACGATATATCCCCGATAAGTATAATATCCCGATATTTTGCCGATATCCCCTATATTTCCCTATATCCATAACAGAATCCAAAAAAAATTCAGAAGTTTTGAAGGCAATAGAAGCAAATTGAAACCCAAAAATAGCTAATCCTTGCCAAGAACCCTATAATTTATTAATATGAAGAATCTATGCACAGTCCACTTGTCACATCCTGGGATCGACTCTGCCGTAGCACGATATTGTCCGCTTTGGGCCCTCCTCTCTGCTCTCACGGTTTTGTTTCTAGGAGCGCACGAGCAACTTCCCAGTGGGTCACCCATCCTGAGATTGCTCTAGCCCCAACTTGCTTAACTTCGGAGTTCCCATGAATCCGAAACTAGTGAGCTCCCAAAAGGCCTTGTGCTAGATGGAGGCGGGCATGTACACATAGAGCACATCACCCCCTCTCCGTTGGTCGATGTGGGATCTTACACCACTGCCCACATACCTCCAATCCATCTGAAGAGGACATGGCGATTAGTTTTGGATCTATGAGCATAGGAACTAGACCTAGTACTAACTCAAACGAATCTTATGATGGCTATGGTTATGTCATGTCTGATTATAGTGGAACTAGTTATGGAGCTCAAGATGATGAAACAAATTATGGACCTACTAGTTAGGTTAATCCTAACTATTCAATATATGGGAGGTCAGTAGGGAGCTCAAGAGAGACCTATGTGCACCATATTCAAACATGGCTTACAAACTGCTCGCGTTACATGACTTGGCATGACTATTGTATGAATCTAGATGGTTGTTCCTCATTATTTGAACATCATAGGAGCTCTTCATTTATGTAGATGGACACTTATCTAAATTGTAATCCAATGTTTAAATAAACTATGGATTTATGTATGGTTTATTCATTCTAATCAACATTTTATTTTCAAACTTTTCATTAACGCGCATTACATACCACTTATATTTCATCATATGTATATCTTATTATTAGTAAATTTTGAGTTTTATTTGTTCAATACATTCATTGACATTGTACATAACATCTATGAAAGTTTTACACAAAAATTATGTGTAATGCCTCTATGTCATTTTGTTGATTTTTTCCCGATACCAGAAACGATAACGATATATCCCCCAAAATATCCGTAAATTGGAGGCCCAATATTAACTGCACGACCGATATTTTAATCCTTGCTCAAAAGTAAGAGCAAAGACATTGAGACCTGTAGAAAAGACACTATTTCGTTTCAGGAATTGTTTACAACAAGATGTTCACTTTGTAATCCTTTATTGTTGGTTTACTATGATATACAATGATTGAGTTTTTAAACTTGCATCTTTGTTTTTTTGGCAGCGACCTGATTTCGCAGCCAAAAGTTTTCTTATTACAACTATGATTAACCAAATTTACTTACAAATTTAATAACAAAAAGGTAACATAAAAAAAGAGATACACTCAAATAAGCTTATAATTTATGAACCACAGTAGCAAATTTAAGTTGTCCGTACTGACGGTAGATGAAACAACGACGGAGACAGAGTTTAGGAGATGATGAGTGGGTTGAAGAATTTGTAAATATATTTGACTACCCCAAACAGTGCCTTTATCTGGTCAAGCTATGTAACACCAACAAGCCTGAGCCGTCAGCTCAAACTATCTCTTTCTCTCTGTGTATACTGAGGAGGGGTTTGTGATAAAATAATTACAGAAAAATTATAAGGACTGAGACATCAAAGTAGGAATTATAATACGAATTCAATATTGGTTATTTCAAGGAACATAAGTTAATGCTTCCAGATAATTACCTGACATTAAAAATTACTTTTTCGCAGATTAGTTTGCTGGCATAATATTCCACCTAGTTCATCTCTGTTAAACCAAAGCAAATTATAGTCATTTGATAGGCCCTGCTTGGATTCACATGCCAGATTGTGGCTATTGTATTGTACACTTTGCTGTCATGCATGCTGGACGATAGAGAGAAACAAGACATTTACAAAGTCAATTGTTGTCTTCTGCAACTCCTCTCAATTTCATACATCTTAAGAAATTCAGTCGAGCTGATACCGGCTTGTGTCTTTTCAATCAGGCCAAGAAGAAGATAAAACAGAAACAACATAGTAAATTCCAACAGAAAACTAGCAATTGCGTACTTATCAGCTCCTGGAAAAGTGTACAAATACCATGTTAGCAAGACAGTGAAATGCCAACAGCAACAGAACAAGTTTGTTTCAGGCCTAACCATTTATCTAGCTACCATGGCCTTGAGATTTGTTCAATTGTTGATCATATTTGTACTAGCCCTGGCCACCTACAAAAGGGTCCTTGCAAGTGATCCCGACATCCTTTCCTACTACATAGTCCCAGAAAATAACACAGTTGATGCTAATTTCTCTACTTACACTGGATTCCGGGACATATTCGATGATGTTCCTGGAACCTTAAACATAACGAAAGCTGCCTTGGCTGAGTTCCCTGCTCTTAATGGACAGAATGTGTCATACGCCGTGCTTAAATATCCTGCGAACGAGGACTCCCCTGGTTGTAAAGAATTCGTCCTCGATCTCAACTCTTTGATTGGGGAAAATCCGAATAGAATCTTCAATTGCTTCATATTTATTCTGAATCATTTAGCACTCAATTGAAACCTTCCTTCCCAAATAAAAAGATATTTAGAATATTTTGTTATTCTTGGCTACTTCTTCTTACTCCCTCCAGCAATATAAATGTTTCTCTCTAGAAACTTCAACCGATTGACAAAATCAACCAGATTCTTGGCAACCTTCCAAGTGAAAACATTAATGCCCATAAAATCAGTCTCGAGACAAATTTTCTCAATTTGGATTTCTTCACTGTTTTGATCAGTGAATTTGTTATCAAAATTGCTTCGAACGCCCAAACAATCTTCATCCTCACACCCACCCTCGCGCCGCTGAACTTCTATTCCTTGTTGGTTCCTTGGAAGTAGAGTTCGTGGACACCAAAAACGTTCTATATACTCAGAAGCTTAAAGTTGGAGACCTATTTGTGTTTCCTAAGGGATTAGTCCATTGCCAGTATAACTCATATGCTAATTTACCAGCCTACGCCATTTCAGCATTCGGAAGTGCAAATGCTGGAGCAGTTTCAGTGCTTATATATATGTTTGTGTTTGGCACTGGAATTGATAATGCCATCCTAGCGAAATCATTCAAGACCGATGTTGGTACCGTAAGAATGAGGGATTAATGCACTCCAACACCATAATCTTTGTCGTGGTTGTGTTCACACACCCTTCAGATTATTAGACAAAGACAATAAAGGGCCATATACTGCACTGCACCCCTTTTTTTTTAAGTGTTAGTGGATAAGCAAAATTTGATTACTTATATTTTTGTTGTTGATCTATGCAGTTCTGCACTTTAATTTTTACGAAATTATATATTTCCGTTCAGTAGAGTTTCTCTGGATCGAAACCCACCTGATAGAACAAGTAAACTGGATTGTGCAACAATTTCACCATGGAATCCCTGTCTACTTTCATTCTGTCATAAGTATCTTCGGAATGATTTTCTCCCTAATACAGTTATAGACCAACTCAGTGTTCATAAATGGTTGATTTGACCTCAAAAGAGTCTAAAGAGATTCCCAAGGCTAGAAATGGCATGAAGTCCCATTCCAATAACACACAACATGGAGGACAATTGGCAAGGAAAGGATTTTTTTCGCCTAAGCAAAACGTGTCTTATCACAATGTTGCTAAAACTGAAGAGTGCTCAAAAGTAAGAGCACAAGACATTTAGACCTGTAGGGAAGACACTATTTCGTTTTAGGAATTTTTTACAAGAAGATGTTCACTTTGATCTTTTATTGTCGGTTTACTATGATATACAGTGATTAAGTTTTTAAACTTGCATCTTTGTTGTAACATAAAAAAGGAGATACAATCAAATAAGCTATAATTTTAGAACCACAGTAGCAAATTTACATGGTCCAAACTGATGGTGGATGAAACAATGACGGCGACAAAGTTAAGGAAATGATGAAGAGGTTTGAAGAATTTATAAATAGATTTGAGACTGGCCCAAACAGATCTTTTATCTGGTCAAGCTATGTAACACCTACAAGCCTGAGCCTTCAGCTCAAACCAGCTCTCTCTTTATGTATACTGAGGAGGGGTTTGTGATAACATAAAGAACAATTAAAAGGACTGAGACATCAAAGCAGGAATTATAATATGAAGAAAGGTATATATGCCTAGGAATTCACATTTTTCCCCTCCTTGCATTAACAACCTCTTTCTAACTTTTAGTTGACTCCAAGCAGTAAGACGCTTTCCAATTCCAAAGTTATTCAACATTCACACTAAATACAGTACGAACTGAATGTCGACCATCAAACCATGTTATTGACCCAAAATTGTAGCCTCTAGGAGCCTGCTTGCCATAAAATGAGACTTGAAAAGACACCCTCCTCACACCCTCAGCAAAAACTAACTTCTCTGGAAGAACCTTCACTATTAAGCCAGCCGGAGCATGCACTTTCGCAATGTACGTAGAATTCAGGGCAGCAACATTGGTCGCCGTTCTTTGAATTGTCTTTGCAGGTTGATGCCGGTTGAGTTTACTAATGGAGATTGATGGGTAGTTAACATTAGAGATGAGTTCATCAATGGAGATTTTGGGGCAGATGAACTTTGTGTTTGACATAGATCTTATATTTTTCTCTGGGTAGCCGTAATAGCAAAGGAACTCGAGATAGTTTTCTGTTGTGGTTTCAAAGACTAGTCCTGGACTAAGAGCTTTCAGTGGGTTTATTTCTCCGACCCCCACCTCATGTGGATTCGCAAAGGTGTTAGAGCTGTTTGTCAAAGGTTTTTTCATGTTGTTGAACACAGTTGCTGAAACAAGAAGAGATATCGACTCAGAGAAATATAATCTGGGAGAACAGTTTATTTTAATTGAAGTACTTAAACTGCTTTAAAAACATACATGGGGAATCATGTATTGTATGATTTCTTCCTCTATCATGCACAAAAATATCTCCCTCTATTTAAGATTTTATAACGAAATCACATGAAAGGAGTGAAGCACACAATACCATCACAGTATATCAATTGCATACAAGACATGTAACTTTCGAACTCTTAAAAAGTATACCTGTTGTCATAAGCGCTGATTTGATCATGGAAGAAGTCCATCGACGATGCACTGACTTGATGAATGCAGCAGCCCCCGTTACGTGTGGACAAGCCATTGAAGTACCTGATTTTATGGAAAATGTGGATGGCTTCTTCCCATTTGGGACTGTCCCTGTTTCATTCTTGGGAGCTATGGCAGCCAAAATGGCCACTCCCGGAGCCATTATATCAGGCTGAACAGTATATAAAAAAATTAACTCTGGTTAATGTTGCAGACAAATATTGGTCCTAGTATGCATGACTGCATACTTCAATTCATGTCAGGAACATTACATTAATTAAGACCTGGTTAGATGTATGTGCAAGTCCATTTTTGTGGCGGCTAAATCCTACATGAAACGAGTAGAAAAACCAAGAGAAACTAGAGAGAGGAGAACAAGATGAATCCTACAATGGAAAGACACAACAACCTAGACAGAGACATCCATGGCGTCCTGTTCTGTCTGTGTATTTAGTTATATTGCAGACACATGGCTGCTCCTAACTATACAATATAATTATCATGGTACTTGGGTGACAATGGTGGCGCAATGACCCCCTAAGCAGAGAGATAGAGACAGAGTGAGACAAAATACAGTAGCTCCTTAGTCGGATTTGAATGAATTAAGCCTTTATTATCGGATTTAATGTGGTCTCTGTCGGTCCCTTGCTTCAGAGTTAGAAGCTTTAGCACCAACTCGCCTTAATCATGATTTCCCACTTCATAAATGGTTGCAGAAATTTAAAAATATGAAAACACATCAAACTAAATACTTTTCGAAGCAAATTTCAACCCAAAAACATAGCTGCAAGTGAAAGAAAAATAACCTTGAGAATGTTTTCTGTAAGCTCTGCAGGACCCCTCGATGAAAAATATGCAACAGCTGGTGCAGGTCTATACCTTGGAACATCAACTGTTGGGAGAATTGTTGCTGTTGGGTTTCTGTTGTCAAGGCATAGCTAAGTTATCATACCTAACATAGTTGTAATTTATGACTGATGCATACTAATGAGGTCATATAATCACATATCTGCAGCTGAAAGAGTGACCTTGAAATTGCACACATACTACACAATCATCATTTGAATATTCAGATGAAAGGGACCTTAGGTTTTATTGATCCCTTTGAAAACTACTTCAACTGAGGCAAAGCTAAATTCAATTACCATATACTTTAGCAAGATACTATCACATAGGCCTAACCAGAGATTTGGCAACGCTAATAATTTATTTTCCATCCAAACACATAGCATTATAGCCAAAGAAAGAGAAATTTAATTTGACAATAGATGTCCAGATGCCGGATAGAAATCATGCACATTATATAGGACAATGCAGCACAAGACTAAAACTTGTAATGATCCAGATAAAGAGAGTTGGTAGACATGATCCCTCCATGGGCAACAATACAAGGAATTAGAATATAACTTATCAATGAATGACAATAAAGTAAACAGACAACATAGATGGTAAATGGACTGAATTGTACATTTGAAACACTTACTTGGTAGCATTTATGTACTGGAGAATCTGAAAGCCTGCAATATTGCCAACTTCTGTATATGGGAAAATGCCCGAATCGAAAGGCACACTTTTCTCAGCTTCATCAATCAGAATCAACCCTTTGGCTTTAGCATCTTCTACAACTAATTTCTTGATTTTCCTTGAAACAGCTGGGTCATCATCAACACAAACAACAATTTTTCCAACTACTTTCTTTGGATCCAATGATCCTGGATAACAATTTCTGCAGTTCAGTGTAAACAGCATTTACATTTACTGAATGTAAAGCAAAATGATTAATTTTTGGGACTTTGGAATTGTTTAAAACCAAAGCTTTTATCAAAATGTGACAAAGCAATGACATGAATATGAATTTCCAAAAAGAAAAAGAGGCCTGAGGATGATGAATTATGATCACCTTGCTTCTGATTCAGGCGTATAATAACCAGCAACGTCTTTTCCAAATACAAGAGGATATGTCCTTGAACGAGTGAGATTGGAAAAATTGATGGCTGAACCCTATTAGAACCTAGATGTGAGAAACTTCTGCATAAACAAGATAATGAACTTTTTTAACAATAGAACTTCGTTAAATATCTTACTGTGAAATTTCTCCCATTTCCAAGAACTATATTAGATTGGAAATCCCTATCAATGTTAGAAGCTGCAACAGTGAAGATCCACGGCGCTGCATTAACAATAGTGTAAGGATCAGGACCATCATTTCCTCCAGAGCAAATTACCATGACCCCCATTTGTTCAGCATGAAATGCTCCGATGGCTATGGGGTCGTTTAAGTAATCGGATTGAAAGAGTGAGCTCATCCCAATGGAAATAGATATTATATCTACTCCATCTCTAATTGCATCATCTATAGCCTTCAATATGGTGGCACCAGAGCAACCAACATCTGAGCAAGCCTTGTAGCATGCAATCCTAGCTGAAGGCAAGCCGCCCTTTGCTGTGCCTTTTGCTAAGCCATAGTAACTAGCATTCAGGACTTGCACACCAGCCGCTATGGATGCGGTGTGAGTTCCGTGGCCGACAGAATCCCTTGGTGAGCCTTTTGTTCTGGCTAAACTGCTCTGGTTGCCATCTATTGTCAATGGAACATTGTAGTATCTTGCACCTATCAACTTTCTGTGACAAATAAATGTAATGAATCAAGATATAGTTGTATACTAACTCTTCTAACCCCTCTCTCTCTCTTTAATTTTATATTTAAAAGCCTTGTGAAATAGTTCTGCAATTAACACCATGGAGGGTGAAACAACATAATCACCTATTACAATTCGATTTCCGGAAGTCTGAGCCCTCCATACAGACTCCTTTCCATCTTGAAGGGACTGCACCAATTCCCTCATCATTGAAACTTGAAGACTCGGGCCATATCCCTTAATCAACACATTTAAATGAAGAGTTATTCTGCACAAGCTGCAAAATGTATATAGCCAAAAAAGAAGGCTGCTAAACTTTCAAATTTTTTAATGAAACAATGTACTAAAATTTTATCCTTCAACTATTTTGTTCTAGAGAGCTAAACGAAATTAGAATTTTCTTATGTCCCTTTCATCTTCTTTGAAATGGTACAACTGATTTTTTTTCTTATCAGCAACTGTTGTCCATGAGATTTGAACACAGGACTTCTTCCAACAAGACAAAGTGAAGACTGAGTGCCGCTAGACCAAATGATTGCGGCGGCTCTAAATTCCACCTGAATTCTGGATTTAACCCTACCTTTCCTATCTCATTCACCTGTTTGGTGGCTTAATGAAACATACGAATTTTTCAGTAAGCTTTTACTTTTGGACAAGCACTTTATATATTATCAAGCTATTATTCCCCAACCCTACTCCATTAACAACAAAATAAATAAATAAATAAAATTAGTTGCAAAGTAGAACAGGGATGAGGATTGTTACCTGTATCTATCATCCCAATTATAACATCACTTGATAGGCCCCGCCGCAGATATTTATTGCTTGATAGCCTGCCAGATTCCGCCTCTAAGAAATCCCAAGAACGTGTTGTGTGTAGCTCAAGTATTGAGTCGGGGAAGATGGAAACCACATCGTCATGGCCTGCATGTTGCAAATTGATTTACAATTTTCTTCGGATTTTGTAGTGCATAAATAAATCTTTGGTCATCAATGGGCTTCAAAACTTTTTAAACAAAATTACACTATGTAAGTGAATTTCATTGATAAAAACAAACAAAAATTAGTAGAGTAAAATGCATTTTCAATCGTGGTTTGCCTCGATTTCAATATTGATTTATTTTCTTTTTCTCAATTAATTGGGTTACTGAGTTTGGTTTTGATCATTATTTATAGAATCCAAATTTTCAATTTGGTAAAAAACAATTCACTTGTTTTTGAGAAATATTGTCCGGGATTAATAAACCGTCTAATGAGCTCTCTAAAACTAATTTCAGTTTTAAAATTCATGCTTATTTCAACTCTAGGATTTCTTTGAATTCTTGTTTTAAAATTCAGGCTAATTTCAGTATTAAAATTCATGCTTTCTTTATTTTAGCCTCTGTGAGTGTGTGTCAATTGGTTTTCTTTTTTTTTTTCTTTTTTTTTTTTTAGAATTTTAAAAGATAATGAGTAGTTGTATTCCATAAAAATAAGACCCATTATCTGATTTTGTTTTTAATTTTAAAATTTTTTAATATAAAAAGTGTGAATTTATCATATTGTCATCATTTAATTAATAAATTAAATTCTTAATATTTGCATTAACCAAGAGCATTTTCTAGTATTATGAAAGTCTCTGCCTTTTGTTTATATATATAAATTTTCTATTTTTTATTTTTATTCTCCTCTTATTTATTTTTTATTTTTAAAATTATTTGCATGTGTGCTAGGCAAATTTTGAAAGAAGGAAAATTCAGCCAAGCTATAGCCCAACCAACCAGCCCACAACATTGTTCTGCCTAGAGATTGTCATTGAGCCAGGCCAGCCCAAAATTTTTGGGTTTGGACTGAGGTTTTAAAGGGATTGGCCTAGGCCCGCCCATCGGGCCAGGCCTAGGATGGCTTTTTGAGTCGGGCTGCCTTATTTCCATTCCAAATATTTAAGTAAATGTCTTGTCTTTTTACTTTAATTTATTTTTTTATTACTCTATTTACTTAAGTTTACAATGTACATAAAGAATTACCCCTCATTTGGATTCAATTAAAAACAATAGAAAATCAAATTCCCAACAAATCAAAATATGAAAATCCAGTTTTAGTATAAGATATAGTTTATACCAATATTGATACCTCAATAAGTCAATGTATACTTTATACTATCTCATAAAATCGTGTTTGATTATTTAATATGTAAGGAATATAAACCGCCCAAAGTATCATTGAAAACATTAGTATTTTGAAAGTCTATTTTTCATACTTAGTCAATAGTGTAAGGATACCACAAAACAATAGTCGATCATGGAGGGCTATGGGTGGGCCTACTCAGGCCAGGCCGAAGGTTTCAAATCCTAAACCCAAACCCTACCCAACTTTATAATGGGTTGGACCGAACATGCCTAACCATTGAGTCGGGTCAGAATTTGGTCCAGTGGGCCTTGGGCTACCTACTTCAGGCAACAGGCCGAGGGCCAAATGATCATCCCTAATTTTGCCCTTGCATGCAGAGCCAGTTTAGAATTTTCGGAACCCTAAAACGAATCATGAAATTGGATTGTCGACCCTCCACCCTCCATGCATTGTACATTAAGCACAATTTATTTTTCCATAAGTACTCACACAAGTTAATACAAGGGTTCAAATTTGAAGTAAGTGATTTTCATAGAGTGACAAGTTCTTAAATAGTCACTAGTAAATTGGCAAGACTTATACTATTAACAATTAGCTTTAAAAGTATGCAAAAGTCATTCATTTATAAGCTTTTTAAAAGTCGATCATTAAGTTTTTGGACACAACAAAACTTTTAAAGACTTTTTAAAAGTCACAACTAGATACCACCAAACTTTTAAATACTTTTTAAAAGTCATAACTGAATACCACTGAACTTTTAAATGCTATTTAAAAGTCACAATTGAATACCTCCAGACTTTTTAACTCTATAAAAGTCTTTAAAAGTTAGAATTGAATACACAAGCTCAATAACAAAATCGAGATTTTAATAAGAAAAAACTTAATCTTAATCACTTCATCAAAACATCAGTTAACACATTCAACTTTAAGCAATAATTACAAATAGGTTTACCACATTTGGGATTAACCCAGTTGGTCATGGGTGATGGAGTAACAAAAAAAAAAAGACAAAGAGGATAACCCAAGTGGAGAGGGAGGGGGTGGAGTAATTGGTTAAATTTAGGACAAGTAAGAATTCTATTTGCATACAAAACCTATGTCAAAACAAACACCCCACAATGGTTCTCTATTTTTATGTTTTTTTGGTCATAAACCCACAATGGTCCTTGTACTATTTAAACCTCATCATTTTAGTTTCTATTCTTTCAATTCTATAATGTCAACAAATCCTCTTATGCCGCACATTAATGTCATTTTCGAAGTCAATTTCATCTAATTTCCCGCCAAAACTAAGGGCAATATCGTCCAATCACTCATACCCATGAACAACGTCATCAAATCACTACCAGCCTCGCACCAACCCTCCAAATCTTTTGGCAAATCCATGTCCCACCCAACCCAACTAGTATTCAAGTAAATATATTAAATTAATAAAATGAGGGGTATTTTTAGCATATTTTCAATTGTTTGGGGTTTCAGAGCATTTCAAACAAATTAGGATTTAGAATGGATTTCCAAAGAAATTAGTGTCCAGAGACAAATTGTGGGTGTAAATAAAATCTCTCAAAAAATGAATACAGAGAGGGCCAGAGAGGCCTAGAAAAAAGATAAACTAATCCAGGATGTTCATGTGCCTAGCAACTTCTAAGAAATCATCAGCTACCAACAAGGTCATCTTCAACAGAATTTGAATCTCCAAATACATGATATTAAATATGCAGGTGAATTTGCAGGGAAGAAAATTATTTGTACAAATTTTTTTTCTAACTTGGTAAGTATGCACGTACTTTAATAACAGTATTTTGTATGTCTCCCAGGAAAAAATAAACAAAGTCATCCCTTCCATATGCACACACTCACCCAGCATTGTATTCTAGATAGATCTTAGATCTATATAATGTATTTGTTCTATATAAAATAAACTAGCTGTATTTCTGCAAGATCTTTTAATATTTTTTCTTATTTAGCCATCCTCTCTTGTCTTTCCTTGTTAGATAATGAAAGAGCAAACCAGGCAAAAGAAATTAATTACCTGATAAAATAGAAGCTTCAGTCCCAGTAAGCATGGCAGAGAATCCTCTAAAAGCATGATTATACTTGTGAATTATAGATATTCTCTCAATCTCATGGCTTCCACAAAAACAAAATTTATATATTAAAAATAGGTAATAAAATTAGATTAAATGATTAGAGAGAGAGAGAGAGAGAGAGAGAGAGAGAGAGAGAGACAACAATATGGTGATGTTGGTGGTGATTATGATGATAACCTTGGAATAATGGATGACAGCATTTGCAAATAAGCTGATTCTGCTGCATTTTCAGCTCCAAGAACTCTTCCATTTCCATTTGATAATGAGCTTCCCATATAAATTACATGATGCTGCCAACCATATAAGAATTCTATTTAAAAACATTCAATATGACAAAGATAGACATTTTGGAAATTTCATTTCCATATGTGGCTGAAATGCTTGTGGAAAAACTCAAATGTGATACAATATTTCATGCCTGATATTTTCTCAGCAACCAAACAAAGAGCAAACTAATTAGAAAACAGTATGGAAATTAATCCATTTCAAAATTAATTACCTTGGGAATCTGGTTTGAAGTAGTGGCACCACAGAGGAGAAAGAAAGGTAGAGAGAGAAAAGGGAGCAGCAGTTGAAGGGGAGTCATGGAAGCTGAGTAGTAGTGAGGAGAGTGCTTCAGTGAATTGGTTAGCAATTAGACCAATTATACATTTTGTAGGCTCAGTGTGAAGTGGAAGCTTGTAAATGAACTCAAGAAGCTTGAACCATGAGCAAAGCATCTTTGAATACTTTTCTGGTTCTTAATTTTCATCATAAGCATTTATAATTTTCCTTAACAAACACACCTTCAGATTTTCCTTCTTCATTATTAGTTTATTATTTATAGAAAATCAGGATATGCCCCTTAACAACTATTCTCTCTACAGGGCGTCTCATATCCTTTAAAGTTAAAGGACAGGACGCATTGAGAAAACCTCATTTCCACTCAATTTTTTTTCAGATTTGATCACATTTATTGACATGGTTAATTGATTTAGGATGTAAACTCATCATTTACATCTTAGATTTTAGATTTTTAGTCTCGGATTCTATACCCTAACATATTAAACGTTGTCAAATAATGATCAAAGTTGAAGAAAATTGAGTAGAAGCGATATTTTACCAATGTGTCATGTCTTTAAAAAAAATGTGACGTCATATATAGAGAATCGTTGCGACGCAATCATTTAGCATAGCCAAGAGGATGATGGCTTTAGGAATTTTCAATTACTTCTTCAGATTCCAACCCCCTTTTGTCTTTCCATTTTTTGTTAGCATTTAATAGAAAACAGATTATATACTTGAAATGCAAGTAAACAATTGTCTCTTTACCTACAAAAAGAGTAGAGGGAGAAGAGTTGCACATATATAAAATGGCCATGTGCAATTTTCTGCTTTGGTTCCTTTATTCTCTTTCCTTTCCATTATTCTCTCCTTTACGCGTTTCTCAGTATAATTTATATATGCCCTCTTTATTCTTCAATTTATTTTTATTATTATTTTCATGTCTTTGCTTATTTGATGAATTATTTTAGCTAGAAATAAATAAATAAATAAAGTCCAGTACAGACTTGCAAGTCCAAGTGCAAGTGAAACGAGTTCATTAAAGGGATTGCAATAAGAAATGGAAATGTAAAATAAAAGCGAATTGGTAGGGACTGCACACTACACTATCACCATAATAATGTTTGCGTGCATAAACTACAATTATTGGTTAGATCTGTACCCTGGAATTTAATTTTCTATTTATTAATAAGCATGTTTATTTAAATACATGACTTAAAAAACATATAAATAAAATACATACGTGTATTATTTAATAATAAATAGATACAGTAAAATACACAAATTTACCTGTATGGTAAGATACAGAGTCTGTACACTTACAAAAGATTAGACAGCGAACGTTTAAAAAACAATATATCCATGTTCATTGTGGAATTTTTTATAAGTGTACAGAAAACAAATTTTTTCCAATACTAAATACATACATACGGTTTTGCAAATTTACTTTGTAAATAAGATTTTTTTTAATTATTCTTTTTTAATATTTTGGGTGAACAAATTGCAAAACTTTTTAGTTTTGGGTCTAACAAATAGCAAAACTTACTCCGAGGACAGTGAACAAATTTAAGTTCAGGCGCTCAAGCATTACAAAATGAAATATCTTGAAAGATCAAGTTGCATGAGCAACCACTAAGCTAATATTTGCCGATCTTGTTTCAATTTCTCCCCCTTTTAGTATGGTTTTGGACCATTATTCTCTACACTATTGTTAGAAGTAAGACTATTCTAATATAGTAATATGCATCTGATTAAACAAAACACAAGGCATCCCCCTCACATGTAAGTTGAGCTTCACAGTTCCAGGTGCAGGAAATGAAAAACGAAATACTCAAACATGGAGATTCTCATAGTAGTTGAACATACTGAATTTATACAACTTTACAACAATATAGTATTGAAGACTCCAGTAAATAGTTCTTATCCGTATTGTGCGGAGAAAAGTGGGGATGAAATTTATAACAAATGCAGAGAAAGTGAACAGGGGATGAGAAAAGATATCAAAAAATGCTCGTGTGCATTACATAGTGGATGACACTTTTATATACAACTGAGTGGTTATGTTTATGAAGGCATCAATTGCAGAAGAAATACAGAGCAATAGCGCCCGGCACTTCGTTCTCCATGAATGCCACTGCACCAATCAATCTCCCTCAGACTGACTTACTAACATGACTTATTACTTGCCTAGCAGAAGCTCATTTGGATATTAGAGGCAAAGCTAGTTTATTTAACTAGATCACTCTTTTGGGGGAAGATCTGACACCAGATGTTGAATTAGGTTTGCTTCTCCACAATTTGACTCTTAAGGAACTCCAGCACTGACAGCCGCTGCATTTAAAACAAAATGTTAAGTCAAACTGATCAGAATCCAAATCTCTTATTGAATGAAGTCAAGCAAGCAAAATTTTACCCGTTGCTCAAGACCAGTGTCTTCAGATTTTAACATCAAAGATTCCAACAATTTTATGCCTTCTTGAAATTCATCAATTGCAACATCCTCGTCTCCTAGATTCCTGTCAACATCTGCAACTTTTGCAAACGAAACAGCTAGATCCAGAATCTGTAATTTCAAGAAGAAATGCACAAAGCCAAAGTAAGGAAATATGGTTTGCTAGGTATAAAGACATGCCTTTTAAATTACAACTTTAAATGACTCTAATAGTAATAGTAAACGCATTTCAGTAATTCATCTGGGATATAATTCATAATTACAAAAAGTTCCACGGTCTGCAGCAACCCAAAAAACATGCTATAATCTGGAAATTTTTCTTAAAAGAAAGGAGCTAGGTGTTGACATTTGAAAAGCTCTAACAAACACATTTGAAATGAAAGAGCTTCTTGAAGTTCTTCAATTGCCAAATCGGTAATGGGTAGAAAGGCTCATAAAGAATGTCAACTCTGAGACTAATATGTGGAGATGCAAAGCTTAAGAATGTCTGATGTGGGATTATATTCTCAACACCTTTCTCCTTTCATAAAATTCAATAAATAATGGTATATTTCTCTTATCCCTGCTCTTCCTTAGACTTGACAAATTGTTAATTCCAACAATAGTGCCAAAACACAATTTTTCTACTACTAAACTGTTCACCCTCGTACTATACATTATATGTATAACACTCAACCAAAAGAAAAAAAAACACATATAACATCGAGGTTAGTCACATTTCTTACTCTCCCAGTTCACATCAAATACAATGTAGGAACAAACAGTGTACAGCATAGGAATATTTACATCCTGTGTGTATCGGTCCTATTTCGAGTCTCAACCCAACTTATTTATATACATGCAAAAGATTTTTCATAAACAGTATTCATAATGACAACAATGGGTTTTTTCAGGTTCAGGCTCATTACAGTTAGATTCTACAAGCAACGATATTTGGTAAAACAAATTCCTAATTCAACACAATGCACCATTCACACAAGCTATATGCAGAAGTCTTAAAAATATTATTGTGCTTAAATATGAATACACAACTAACTGAATGGACCGGCTGCAGCCGAGTTAATCCACTATGGTGATCAGGTAACATATACTAAATCAAGTATTTCAGATCAAATTAACCAAACATATCAAACACATCTGATGACTCATAGGTCATAGCTAATGAGATAAACTGGTATCAATATATTCCCAAACGTATTTAAATGACTATTTATGGAAAAAAATTGTTAGCAGTAGTACTACTACTGTGAGTCAAATAAAAGAAACCTCTGAGAAGCTAAAAATAGTTGCTGACCTGGGATGGAACATTTGGATCATCCTTGACAACATCACGTCGAACATTCAACGACTGGAAGTAGTAAGACCGCGCAGCTTTCAGGTCTCCATCGTAGTATTTAAGATCTCCAATTTTATTAAGTGAAATAGAAAGTGTATGTGTTATCTGTAAAATGATTTAAGGAAGAACAACTATATCAGGTCAAGAACGGCTAGGACAAACTGCTGATATTACAGTAAAAGTTGGATGTAATAACCTCCTGATCGTTTCTGGGCAGTTTTGAAAGAAACTCAACACTCTCTTCAAAGTAACTGACTGCTGAACCAGCATCTCCTGTTGCCCGACTGAAAAACAAAACAAAAACAAAAAACAAAGAACAATTAAAATCCACTCAAGTAAACAAATCAGGGATCATTGTCAAATTCATCATGAAGTTAGTATCAGTCTAAGATATACATATGCAGAAATCCACTAAGCAGTTATTTCTACATTGAAGACATACTTAAAAAAATCAGATCTAGTAAATAAAAATTCATCTCAAAAGTTTTATTAACAATCTAGTTATGCTCAAATAGATAATCTCCAAATTTAATCAACAGTGTGATGATTTCTAAACCTGCATGCAGACTTGATAATCCACTATGTCCTCAGTCCAGAGCTTCGCAGCAGCGACAATCAGGGGCTATATTATATTCCAACTATAATTTTCTTTGTTGGCGACTTAGTGATTAGATTTAATCCATATAAGAAGTACAATTCAAAGATTAATTATTCTCTAGATATTCTTATAATAACTCAGGGATTTAATTATTCGGGTTTATTTATCTCATATATCTTACAAGGGTATAATTTTATTATATTATGGGATGGCCTATGTAAATAGCTCACTGTAATACAGTTGAGATTTGGCATACTCGTTAAGAATTTAAATATTGAAATTAACCCTAATTCATTATTTCCACTTCTCCGACATTTTTCTATATCTCCCTATCGTCTTTTTCTTTCTCTCCTCTTCATCTCTTTCTCTGTCCTAACTCAAAGAGTATTAGAATCCTTAACCAATTTTGGTGCCATCACCAAAATTATTAAATCATCACCCATTTCTTAGAACTCAACCACCAACAACCTTGAATCCATTGCGCATGTTGCCACTGCAACCATGTCAGTTGTCATGTGACAAATTCCAGACACTAACCTTGCTTTTGAGAACCTAACACAAACCATCACCAACCACCATCGGTATTCCACAAACCAACACTAGAATAAGATAATCTACAAGTTCACGCAAAAATAGTTGGAAACCACCAGTGACTCAACCTCACCGTTGCCGCCAATTGCCATACTGCTCCTCTTAGTAACCAAAACCTTTGTAGAGGTCAGAAGTCGCCTATCTTCCCTGTGGTCCAGTCGTTGTCAACAACTGTTATCCCATGTGACTACCTAAGACCCAGTTATTGCTGGTCTCACATACCTGGTCTAAACAGACCAGTTCTCACTGATATTGCACTGTTTCGTTTTGAGTGTTAACACATTAATCCCAATACTGTTTGATTTTGACAGATCTTTGATATACCAGTCCAGTTCAGTTCAATTCCATCCGAAATTGACCAAAAGAAAACAAGTGTAGTCTGATATAATGGATAATTTTTTTTAAGAGAAAATGAGTTAACAGTCTCAATTAAAGATTTTCTCCCTGTTCTACCCATCCAAACAAGAATGTAAAAAGAAATATTGTATTTCGCCTCATCATTATGGAATGAAAGAGTGCTGTTTAGGACCAAGTTTTTTCCTGATGTATTCATAGCATAGGATGTACTACTTCTCCACCTTTAATTACTTTGTACTCCCTTTTCCAATAAAAAGTAATTAATCTAAGCTATAATTATTAAAGCAAGAACTAGACAGGAGAAAAAAGGGTTCGATGGTCTTTCACTATGTATCATCTGAGGATCAAGTTAAAAAAACATCCATGCCACTCATGTGCTCTACTTGATATCAAATCTAACATTTTTGTGTGACAGATGAAATCACAGAGGTATAACTGTCACAAATAAAGTGCTGGTGACTTCAGTATTCTTGGGCCTTACCTTGGGAGGTGTATATGCAATTAGTCCATTCTTTAACTTGTAGGGATAGAAAAGAGAGTAAAGCAACAGTGCGAGAGAGAGAGAGAGAAGAAGCCAACGACAACGAAGAGAAGAAGAAAAAATCAAGAGGGAAGGGAAGGAAAGAATTTGTTGCAAGATTATTTCTCAGATAATCTATAAATTTATCTTGCACTCTTCACCAATATAATGTGAATTTTTTGAACTCCTATATGAGAAGGAATCTCATTGTATCTCCATCATTATGTGACATATCCAATGTCACCTGGTACGGGGAGCGATACGGTATGTGGAATGGGAACGGGTACGGGATTCGCTAGTTTCTATGGTACGGATTCGTTAGGGGGTAGGCATAGTAGGTGCCAGTGTTTGAAGTCATAATTCGTTCAAGAGTTTAATTCGGGTCGTTGTTAATTTTTCAACTTGTTGAAAATCAAATTGTTTCCTGCAGCATAATAAATGTCATAATTTTCAACTTTAATTTATTTTTTTAATACTTAATTTGGTCTATTTATTTTGCACAGCTCCCAATTACTTGTATTAAATGGAGACCTCTCCATAGATACATCTTCCCCTTGGAAAGTAAAGCTGACACAACATCCCAAGCACCTCCCTCTTTCACATTCTCTATGTTTTTTTTCTTCTAATTGAGTACTGTAAAACACAAATCAAATTATACATAATTTAGACATATAAATTTCAATCCCATCCAGTATTGGTGATACTATATGAGGTAGTTAGTATCCCATCCAGTGTTGGGTGGCAAACTTTGATGAAATCAATATTTAGGGTGTCTCTCTATACAAACCACAGTTTTTGTTTTATTACAACCTACGCAGATGTAATGATGAGGAAAACCTACGTTTGGTGGTGATGAGAAGAGAGAGACCAGAAATTTTGTTCACTTATAGAGAAACAGTTTGAAAAGAAAACCAACAAAAGAATTAAATTCCCATGCATTCTAGAACGCAATTCCAAATTATAATCCTGTAAGGCTTTCTCCACCAGTTTGGTATACTTCAGAACCAAAAGATTGAATGAAACATGCTCAGCTAGTGCTAGTAGCCATTGGACATATCTGTCATTCATACTATCATTGCAGGTAAACTTTTTAGATAAAAGCTAAGATGCACTATCTATCACTTAACATTATTAACCATCTAAATGAATACCATCATATGTTAAAAACTCTAATTCACAAAATACCTATCGAATATCGATACAAAATATTCTCTTGCCATACTGTCATCCAGAAACATGTAACATGTCAAATTCTCTGCCTCCAAAACGTTATTGTACACATAATACATGCATACATACATTCATCACACATATATATAAAGATTGGGAAGACAGAGGACAAACCAGCAGTCGCCAAGCATTCCGAGAACCGCTCCAAGCTGAGAACACAACTCTGACGTGTTACCCATAGTTTCTAACTGACCTCTGATGTCTTCTGCACAAAGACTAAGTCTTGATTTGGCACTTTCTATATTCTGGGCTCGGAATGCCTACACAGTGGACAATAAATGACAGCACCAAAAGTTAACACAGCAAACCAAGAAAACAAATGCAAAACCATGAATTCAAATCAACGGCAAAACCACACTGACCCTCATGGCTTGCTGCACCAAGAAAGTCCCTCTCTCCAAAGACACGTCTTCATATATAACTTTCTTGCTATTATTATTATCATCATTGCTGTTGCTTTCAGGGGTTGAATCTTGTTTATCCTCTGCATTATGAGACCTCTTGATTCTTGCATGACCTTCGATAAAGCGATCCACCAAATTCTGAAGATTGGTGTCGGCTTCGATCTTCTCAATGTCAGCTCCACACAAAGGGCAGTCCTTGAATCTTGAAATACAAGCTCTAAAACAACAATTAACTAAATTACAAATAAAAATTAAGAAACCCAATACAAAAGATTAATGAAAAATTCAATACAAACAAGTAATTGAAAAAAATAAAAGAAACCCAATACAAAAAAATAACGAAAAATTCAAAGGGAAGCATGGTTTACTTGCAGAACGAGTGAGAACAAGGGACGCATTTGGCAGAGTCGAACAGAAGGGCGTGGCATATTATACAGCTGAGAGGGCCAAGCTTGAATGTCTGAGAATCGTAACCCAAGGGGCATTTTGGGGAAATTGTAGCGGTGTCAGCTGAGGTCTCTTTCTTGCTTGGCTCTGATGGCCGAGCGGCTTTCACAAATGGGCAAACTGGCCTCATCTTCTTCTTCCTCCTCCTCTTTCTATCAATTATTCAATTCTGGTGCTTCAATTTTGATTTTGATGAGCCTAGCAAGTTTTCTTTAGCTCAAGATACGACAACGTTTCAGCTCCTGTTGCAGCCTTGCACGACTTGATCGTCTTGGAATTAAGAATGCTGACTGGTGGTGAGGTGATTATCCTCTCTGCCCTCTGCCTAGTTTATCCTAAGATTTCTGTGCAACCCCTTTCCCATATTTTTATTTCTACAAAAAAAAACCCCCTAAAGTTTTCTGTTTCTCCAACTACAGATAGGGGTGTACAAAATTCTATCCAATTCGTCCAAACCGACTAATCCAATTCAATTCAATCCAATTTTAATCGGTTTTGAAGATTTGGCGGGCTAGATTGAATCTGTAATTTTCAAAACCGACATAATTAGATTGGATGATGGATTTGCTTATGAGAATCCAATCCAATCCAATCTAGTTAGTTTTATGCTTATTTTACTTTTGTAGGTATTTATCGTTGAAAAAATTATGAAAATTTTAAGTCATTTAATGGAGTTATGTTTAATATATTATATAATCAAAATAATTTTCTCTAATATTTCATTTTACATTTGTGTCTATTAAAATGTTTGATTATATTAAAGGGTATGCTGCCGAATTACCCCCTAAACTTGTACATAACTCTCAATTTACCCCCCGACCTTTTTTTTAGCGAATTAAAGGCTTGAATTAAATTTTATTATCAATGTTCCACCTACCGTCAAAATTCGAACATTTCATCCATTAATTCGTCTATTTGACCCACGTTGACTCTTTGTTGAGGGTTATTTTCATCATTCAGCGTTGATTGAATTAGCAATCTTTCTCACACACTCCGTACATCGCTTTCAGATTTGTAGGATTAGAAAGGTACTGAATCGAGGGCAAGAAAAAGGACGAAATCGAAGGTTGGAGAGGGACGATATCGAGGGAATCTGAAAGCTTTTTCATAAAGCTTCTTTTGGCTCTGTTGATTCGACGCAACATGAGTCTGGATGTGTTGCCTCTGCAGGTGCGGAACAGAGGGCCTCCTCCCAAGTACAGTAAGTAATCGCTTTTCCCAATTTGAAATTGTTTAAGCTTGTGTGGTCCTTGGTCTGTCGGTTGTTTGTACATTTTGTGGTGTTGTCTGATATGCTTTTTTGAATAGGAAATACTTGTGGTCCCGAAGCATTTGTGTTGTTTTGTCTGCATAATTGTCGGTGGACCTGAGTCAATTTCAAGTTTAGAATGGTAGTTGGGCAGTAAAGATAATCTGGTGTGATAAAATAGTGGTTTTATATATCATTTTCTGTTTTGTTTAGGTGATCTAGATTTGTTCTCCCTAGAAATTCACCATGGAGGTTATATTTTAGAGGGGAAGTATGTTCGGGGTAAGGTTACATGGGCAGACAACTGTAATGCTGACCACCTGTCAATGCTTGACTTGTTTGATATTGCTATCTGTTTAGGATATGACCATCAAAAAACACAGTACCACTACTGGAACAAAAGAAGGGGGTTTGTTCCAATTGAAGTAGATGCCCATGTAGTTGAGTTTGTGGAGCATACACCTACCTCTAGAGTTCAACCTTTATATATCTCATATAAGCATCAACCACATTTCCCAGAGAGCCAGGCATCTGCATCTACTCCACAATTGGGGTTGGAAGTAGAAGTTGAAACTGAAACTGATGTTAGTGAGTTGGGGAACCAGTTTGTAGAAGTGGATGTTGATTTAGATGATGATGGTGATGATGAGGCAGATAATGAGGGAGATAATAAGGCATATGACAGTGAAGATGATGAGGCTGAAGATGATGATAGTGGATAAGAGGCTGAAGATGATGATAGTGAGACAGGCATTGAGTTGATTGACTCTGAGTTTGAGCAGTCAGATGAAGAAGGGTTGAAGACAGTATTTGAAGAGGATGATAACTTGTTTGATAAACATGTAGTTGATGAAGAAAATGAAGAATACAATGAAGAACCTGGTGAGGTTGATAGTGAAGACTACAATACCGACGAACTTGTAAGTCTTGATGAAGAATCTGATGAGGATGAAGTTGTGAAAAACCGTAGTCGCAGAAGAAAAGCTCCTAGGTTTAAGCAGTTTAGAGGAGAATCTGATTTTCTGAAGCCAACATTTCATTTGGGAATGGAATTTACGAACATGGAGCAGTGTAGGGAAGCAATAAGGTATTGTGCAGTTTCATGTGCAAGGGCATTGAAGTGGGTAAGGAATGATTCGTATAGGGTGAGGCTCAAATGTGAAGGAGATAATAAACAAAAGGTTCCATGTCCATGGATGTTGTATGCTTCTTATGTGGGGAAAGGTCCAACTACAAGGATTAAGACATACGTTCCGAGACATATATGTGGAAGAAGGCAAAAAACCAAGTATGCCACTTCATCATGGTTGTCTAAGAGGTTTGATGAGGAGTTAAGAGATAATCCCAATATGAAAGTGACAGATTTCATGAAGTTAATAAGGAAACAATATGTCATAGATGTAACTGAGGCTCAAGTTTATAAAGCCAAGAGTTTTGCAAAACTCAGAATTCAAGGTAGTATTCAAAAGCAATATGGTAAGTTGTGGGATTATTGTGAGGAATTAAAGAGCAATAACCCTGGAAGCACTGTCATTGTGAAGACTGATTTGCAGGGTGAGAATCCTATTTTTAAGAGGATTTATATATGTTTTGGAGCACTTAAAAAAGGATTTGTGGAAGGATGTAGACCAGTGGTGGGTTTTGATGGGTACCATGTTAAGGGTTCTCATCCAGGACAGATTCTAAGTGCAGTTGGGGTTGATGGAAATAATGGGATGATCCAATTGCTTTTGCTGTTGTTGAAGTTGAAAACATAGAGACTTGGAGTTGGTTCTTTGACATTTGCTTTCAAGATGTAGGAATTCAAAATGGCAATGGGTGGGTTTTCATTACTGATAAGCAAAAGGGTTTAGGAAATGCCATTCATGCTTTGATGCCCAATGCTGAGCACATGCATTGTGTGAGGCACTTGCACAATAATTTCAAGCTTGCAGGCCATACTGGTAATGCTTTGAAGTAGAGGTTGTGGGCAACAGCTAAGGCAACAACAATACCTGTATTTGAAGATGAAATGGAGTAGATGTTGGGTCAATCTGAGGCAGCTTATAAGTGGCTTGAGAAGAGACTAGCTACTCATTGGAGTAGATCACACTTTAGTACAATCCCAAAGAGTGATATACTTCTAAACAACTTGTGTGAGTGTTTTAATGCTGCAATTCTAGAAGCAAGGGATAAGCCCATTGTTACTCATTTGGAGAGAATTAGAACCTACTTGATGCTTAGAATGGCTAGACTTAGAGAGACAGTGTGGCCCCATGAGGTTGGTCCAAGAATATTTGCTATTGTGGAGAAGAATTCAATTGAAAGTGGCCACTGCATAGCTTCATATGCTGGTGGGGGGAAAGTATCAAGTTAATAGCATGTTGGGAGCTATGATTGTTGTGGATTTAGAAAGGCATACATGTGCCCGCAGAAAATGGGACTTAAGTGGAATTCCTTGTCCACATGCCTTGGCTGCAATAGCAAAGAGTGAGCAAAGACCTTTGAATTTTGTGCATGCACTTTACAAAAGGCCGGCATATGATAGGGCTTATGAGGGCTATATATCTCCAATGCCTAGTCAAGTATATTGGAAAAAAAAACTGGGCATGTACCAATCAAGCCATCTCTTTATTGCATCCAACCAGGAAGGCCCAAACTTAGTAGAAATAAAGAACCTAATGAAATACCAAAAAGGGCAACAAAACTTAAAAGGTATGGCATTGTAATGACATATCGCAACTATGGACAAGAAGGTCACAATTTTGCTAGTTGTCCCCAAAATGGACAGGTTAGAATTGTTCTTAATTTATTTGTTTACACATTTCATTTGTTGAAAATGGCTATGTTAACATGTGATTGGACTGTTTTTGCTATGTTAACATGTGATTTGTTGTTCTTGACAATGAAGGGGCAACCTAGAGGTGCTAGAGCAAGAGGCGGTAGAAGGGGAAGAGGAGCTGTGAGGGGAAGAGGAGCCGCAACTGTTAATGGAGGTGTTGATACTGCAAGTGTCAATGCAAGTGGAACAACAACTGAAAGTGGACCAACAACTGTCAGGGGCAGAGGTGTTATGAGAGGCAGAGGTGTTGTGAGTGAACAACAACAAACTCAAGCTAGACCAAAGTTTAATGTAAGTTCTTGGATTATTGTGGTGTGTTTTGAATCAATCATTGCATCATTGAAGGCTTAAGGGATCTATGCTTACAACAGGTGAAAAGAGGAGCTTATGCCCCCCATGTCATAAGGAAGACCAATATATTTGCTGGTTCACAACCTGCCCAAGGTTCAAGTTCCCAACCTGTGAAACCTTCAAGTTCAGAAGCTCCTTCACAACCTGCCCAAAGTTCACAAGCTCATCAAGGTTCAAGTTCACAACCTCAACCAATGGTAACTTCTCCAAAAAGGCCTACGTTAAAATCTTCAGCAAAATGAATAAGGCCATGGAGAGTTTAGTCAGCAATTTGAAGTGAATGGTTGAAGAGTTGTGATGTTTATTTTGGTGTTATGGATCATTTTGGTTTGCAATCTATTTGTTAGTATATTTTTTAACTGATTTTAATTTGAAGTGAATGGATGAAGATGTATTTTTGAAACTGAATTTGGACAAGCTTTGATGTAATCACATGTGAATTCAAATGTTACATTTTGGTATACTTTGAAGTAGCAGTTCATTTGGTGTGATAGTTACTATTTCAATGGTCAAAATGACAGCTTGCATTTTCATTCACCAAAACAATTCTTACATTGATTACAATGGTCACAACACTCAGAATTGCCAATTACACACCTTTTCTTACCCTTACAAAAACCCAATCACTCATCTCTTTCTAACAATTACAAATTGCCAATTACTCCATCTATTTCTACCCCAAACACCCATCCCTTTCTAACCATTACAAAATGCCAACCACCCATCCCTTTCTAACCCTTACAAAAACTTACAAAATGTCAAGTAGTGCCATAAATCAAAATGCCTAATTACCCATCTATTTCTACACCTGCCAATTGGTGCATTTATCTTTATTCGAAATTAAGCACATAATAACCCCAAACATGCACAATGACACCCAAAACCATGGGTTTTTCAGCTTCGAATTCCCTTTCATTTTTTCTGCTTCCAACTTATTAATTCTCCTCAGCAGTCCTAAAATTATTTGCTTAGATCTATTGCACATAACAGCGTCACCCCACTCCCACATTTGACAACGTTTCTGTAAACACAGAGTTTTAAAAGGTGGAAACTCAAAACTGCAAATTTGAAACCCAAACTTCAAAATTCAACTCACCTGCGCACAAACATAAAATCTTCGTCCTAGATGTGAAGAGGTCCAAGAAGTCTGAATTTTTGCAACCTTACCCACAGTAGCAGACCCATGATGGCAACATCCATGAATTGCCATCTCCCAACTCTGAACTCCCCCTGTGTGACCCATCAACGCTGCCAAATAAGTTCGTCCTCATCTCTCTCTCTCTCTCTCTCTCTCTCTCTCACCAACCTTCGATTTCGTCCTTTTTCCCACCCTTGATTCGGTCCCTTTCTAACCCTACCAATGTGAAAGAGATGTACGAAGTGTGTGAGAGAGGTTGGTAATTCAATCAGCACTGAATGACGAAAATAACCCTCAACAAAGAGTCAACGTGAGTCAAATAGACGGATTAATGGATGAAATGTTTGAATTTTGACGGTGGGGGGAACATTGATAATAAAATTTAATTCGAGCCTTTAATTCGCTAAAAAAAAAAAGTCGGGGGGTAAATTGAGAGTTATATACAAGTTCAGGGGGCAATTCGGCAGTATACCCTATATTAAACATATGAATAAATGTTGAATATTTAATTATTGTCTTTTTCTATTATTTGGATTGGATTTAAACATCTAATATAATTGGATCGGATTGAAAAAATCACAATCCAATTTATATCGAATCGAATGCGAATTGACTAAATTGTATTGGTGAGGTAATGTTTCTTATTTATTTCTAATTTCTTCTTTAGTTTTGGGTTTGATTTGGGGTTTTTGTTTTGAGTTGTTGAGAATTTAAGGGAAATCAAATACTTGCGCTTTTTGGGGATGTTTGTTGAGGGTTGACTTTATGATTCAGTTTCGGTGAAATGACAAAGTTGTTTCTTCTCTTTTCATTCTTTTTTTCTCAGAAACATACTTTGTTTCTGGTTTTCAATCCCTAATTTTTTATGCTGTATTTTCAATTTCAGAGATACTTTGTGTTTTTTTTTCTTCAAAAATTTCATAATCCATTCTTGGAGTGCAAGTACCGATAACAATGGATACAGATGAAGGTAACCTCAATTCTAGATTGTTATTTTTCTTCCTCAGTTTATGAATTATAATTTATAACGGTTTTGATATTATGATAATTCATTCAGGTAATAAATCTTCAGGCAATCAATGATTGACCTGTCCTTTTACGGTGTTGGGGCCCTTTTTCTTGGGTGTTGGTCCTTTGCAGGGCGAGACATAATTTCCCAAAGTTATTAATTTTATGAGGGATAGGTGGGTTTTTCAATGATTAGAAGAGTTTATAATTACGGTGGAAACCTCATTTGAATGTTTGTGATTCGAATGGTTTCAGAAACTTTACTCAAATACCAACATCCCGCTCCCCTTATTCCAGTATATGTAATGGACGGTCTTGCGGGGGATCTGATTGGACAGATGACAGAGACTTATTGTTGAATCATAACCGAAGTACGAGCTAAGGGTAATGACTTTTATAAAGGACATATATGAGAGGTTCAAAGTTAAATTCAAAATTTGGACAGAAGATGGAACATGTACGTCCACATTCACTTGGAAACATATAAGCACATTGGCCGTCAAAGCCATCTATTTGAATGAATTGTTGGAGACACTCTGTAATGGAGAGGAAATTGATTCGGGAGATGGCTGGTTTGTGATTTTAAAATAACCTCATTAGGTCAGCTCTTAATCTTTTAATTTTTAAACTTAGATATTTATTATTTTAAATATATTGACACTTTGTGTATGTGTTTCATCAGCTTTGAATTTGACGGAGCCCCAGTTCTTCTAAGCATGATAGAAGAGACTCAACTTGGTTGGGACTTTAGGGGCTCTTGCATTAACAACTAAGAACTGTCTTCACAGATTGTATATTGCATTGGGCAAGCAAGGTTGGCAGGTGATTTTTTGAAGATATATGAAGATTCCGAAGAAGAAAAGTTCTCTGCACCTGAAGGTGATTAACTATTCTCTGAATTTCTAGAGGGATTACCGAAAATCTATCTGCACCCGATGAGGCATGATTGTGTTCTTTTCCTTTTTTGAAGATATAATTATGTGATATTAGTCTTACTTTGTTTATATGTTGTTTTTATATATTGGTGTTATTGCAGGAAGATTAGATGAAGAATGCAATTAGGGATAGGCTGCACTGTGTTATTTTTATTTTTTGAAATAAATATATAATTATGTGATATTAGTCTTATTTTGTTTATATGTTGGTGTTGTTGGAGGAGGATTAGAGGAAGAATGCAACTAGGGGTAGGCTGCATTGTGTTATTTTCCAACTTTTGAAATGAAAGATATAATTATGTGATATTAGTCTTACTTTGTTTATATGTTAGGGTTGTTGCAGGAGGATTATATGAAGAATGCAATTAGAGGTAGGGTGCATTGTGTTATTGTCCTTTTTTGAAACGAAAAATATAATTATGTGATATTAGTCTTACTTTGTTTTTATGTTAGTGTTGTTGTATGAGGATTAGATGAAGAATGCAATTAGGGGTAGGCTGCATTGTGTTATTTTCCTTTTTTGAAATGAAATATATAATTATGTGATATTAGTCGTAGTTTGTTTATATGTTGGTGTTGTTGTAGGAGGATTAGATGAAGAATGCAACTATGGATAGGCTGCATTGTGTTATTTTCCTTTTTTGAAATGAAAGATATAATTATGTGATCTTAGTCTTACTTTGTTTATATTTTGGTGTTGTTGCAGGAAGATTAGAGGAAGAATGCAACTAGGGGTAGGCTGCATTGTGTTATTTTCCTCTTTTGAAATGAAAGATATAATTATGTGATATTAGTCTTACTTTGTTTATATGTTGGTATTGTTGCAAAAGGATTAGAGGAAGAATGCAATTAGAGGTAGGGTGCATTGTGTTATTGTTCTTTTTTTAAACGAAAAATATAATTATGTGATATTAGTCTTACTTTGTTTATATGTTGGTGTTGTTGGAGGAGGATTATATGAAGAATGCAATTAGAGGTAAGGTGCATTGTGTTATTATCCTCTTTTGAAATGAAAGATATAATTATGTGATATTAGTCTTACTTTGTTTATATGTTGATGTTGTTGCAGAAGGATTATATGAAAAATGCAATTAGAGGTAGGGTGCATTGTGTTATTATCCTTTTTTTAAACGAAAAATATGATTATGTGATATTAGTCTTACTTTGTTTTTATGTTGGTGTTGTTGTATGAGGATTAGATGAAGAATGTAGCTAGGGGTAGGCTGTATTGTGTTATTTTCCAATTTTAAAATGAAAGATATAATTATGTGATATTAGTCTTACTTTGTTTATATGTTGGTGTTGTTGCAGGAGGATTAGAGGAAGAATGCAACTAGGGGTAGGCTTCATTGTGTTATTTTCCCCTTTTGAAATGAAAGATACAATTATGTGATATTAGTCTTACTTTGTTTATTTATTGGTGTTGTTGCAGGAGGATTAGATGAAGAATGCAACTATGAATAGGCTGCATTGTGTTATTTTCCTTTTTTGAAATGAAAGATATAATTATGTGATCTTAGTCTTACTTTGTTTATATTTTGGTGTTGTTGCAGAAGGATTAGAGGAATAATGCAACTAGGGGTAGGCTGCACTGTGTTATTTTCCTCTTTTGAAATGAAAGATATAATTATGTGATATTAGTCTTACTTTGTTTATATGTTGGTGTTGTTGCAAAAGGATTAGAGGAAGAATGCAACTAGGGGTAGGCTTCATTGTGTTATTTTCCTTTTTTAAAATGAAAGATATAATTATGTGATATTACGCTTACTTTGTTTATATGTTGGTGTGGTTGCAGGAGGATTAGAGGAAGAATGCAACTAGGGATAGGCTTCATTGTGTTATTTTCCTCTTTTGAAATGGAAGATATAATTATATGATATTAGTCTTACTTTGTTTATATGTTGGTGTTGTTGCAGAAAGATTATATGAAGAATGCAATTAGAGGTAGGGTGCATTGTGTTATTATCCTTTTTTAAACGAAAAGTATGATTATGTGATATTAGTCTTACTTTGTTTTTATGTTGGTGTTGTTGTGTGAGGATTAGATGAAGAATGCTGCTAGGGGTAGGCTGCATTGTGTTATTTTCCTATTTTGAAATGAAAGATATAATTATGTGATATTAGTTTTATTTTGTTTATATGTTGGTGTTGTTGCAGGAGGATTAGAGGAAGAATGCAACTAGGAGTAGGCTGCATTGTGTTATTTTCCAACTTTGAAATGAAAGATATAATTATGTGATATTAGTCTTACTTTGTTTATATGTTAGGGTTGTTGTAGGAGGATTATATGAAGAATGCAATTAGAGGTAGGGTGCATTGTGTTATTGTCCTTTTTTTAAACGAAAAATATAATTATGTGATATTAGTCTTACTTTGTTTTTATGTTAGTGTTGTTGTATGAGGATTAGATGAAGAATGCAATTAGGGGTAGGCTGCATTGTGTTATTTTCCTTTTTTGAAATGAAATATATAATTATGTGATATTAGTCGTAGTTTGTTTATATGTTGGTGTTGTTGTAGGAGGATTAGATGAAGAATGCAACTATGGATAGGCTGCATTGTGTTATTTTCCTTTTTTGAAATGAAAGATATAATTATATGATATTAGTCGTATTTTGTTTATATGTTGGTATTGTTGCAGGAAGATTAGATGAAGAATGCAATTAGGGGTAGGCTGCATTGTGTTATTTTCTTTTTTTGAAATGAAATATATAATTATGTGATATTAGACTTATTTTGTTTATATGTTGGTGTTGTTACAGAAGGATTAGATGAAGAATGCAATTAGGGGTAGGCTGCATTGTGTTATTTTCTTTTTTTGAAATGAAATATATAATTATTTGATATTAGTCTTACTTTGTTAATATGTTGGTGTTGTTGTAGAAGGATTAAATGAAGAATGCAATTAGGGGTAGGCTTCATGGCTGGTTGAGAATGCTAGGCTGCAAGTTTTGTTGTCATTTTGAATTTTTACAAGGGAGAGATTGTTTGTGCAAATAATCTCGCTGGAGAATATTCGCTTCTAAATCCTTCAACCTTCGATCTTTCTTCTCTCTCTTCCTCAATTCCTGTAAAAAAAGACCATAGTAAATAGACCACACCCATAGGGGGAGGGGGGGTGTTGGCCCTAGGCCCTCCAATGCCTAAGTTAGTTCGAGTGTTTTTAGGAAAACAATAGCTAACAAAAGAGTACGGAGATGTATGTATGGTGGGAACCGGGCTACCTGAGCCGTGTGTGGTGGCCGTAGCCGTGTGGAGAAAATGTGGAGAGTGGAGAGGGAGAGAGGTTCATGTATTTTTCTCGGATTTTAGGAGTAGGTTTAGATGTACCTTGAATTATAAATGAAGCCATCTATTTATAGGAGCCACGGAGACTAGGGTTTCGTTGAGAATAAAACTCTTATTAGGAAGGAGTTTATTCTTTATCCGGTGTGCTTGATACTAGGGCCTTAGTTTTCTTGCGGAAATGACAAGCGACAAAATGAGTTTCTCCATTTTCAAATAGCAAGTCTATGCATCGAGAAGAGCTTTTGAAGTGTAGAATACCGAAAGTTGTGCCCCCAACGTTTCTCAAATGAGAGCTGAGCTAACAACTGAGTCAAACACCGCCAGGTAGATGTACAAGTCTTCGCTTGGTATTGGTTTTTAGTGTATGAGAGGTGAAGTGAGGTAGGTTTTCAAGTTTTGAAAAGCTATTTTGCACTCATCATCCACTTGTACTTGTGTCCTTTCTTCAAGGCTTTGAAGAATGGCCTGTAGTTGTCGGTAGATCTCAAGAGGAATCGGTTGAGACCTGCTGCTCTACTCATTAAACTTTGTATCTCCTTTGTTGTGGCATGTGACTTCATGTTGAGTATAGCCTTAATTTGACTCGGATGTGCCTCAATTCCTCTTTGGATGACTAAGTATCGCAGGAATCGGCCAGACGAGACTCCAAATGTGCATTTGCTCGGGTTCAAATTTATGTTGTATTTTCGGAGCAAGCTGAATGCCTCGACAAGGTTTTTGATGTGGTCTACTCGCTAAGGAGCTTTGACTAACATGTCATCTACGTAGATCTCTATAGTCTTACTGATTTGCTCCTTGAAAATTTTGTTTACTAGCCTTTGGTAGGTTGCTCCGGCGTTCTTCAACCCAAAGGGCATGACTTTGTAGTAGTATGTACCTCTTTCGATGATGAATGAGGTCTTTGCCTTGTCTTCTTCATGCATCATGATTTGATTGTAGCCGAAGTAGGCATCTATGAAGCTTAGTAGTTGATTGCCGGAAGTTGAATCGACGAGCTGATCAATTCTTAGCGTGGAAAGTTGTCTTTAGGGCATGCCTTGTTGAGGTCGGTGTAGTCAACGCACTCTCCACAGACCTTTATCTTTCTTTGCTACTAGAACAACGTTTGCCAGCCATTCTGCGTAAGAGACTTCTTCAATGAAATCAGCAGCTAGGAGCTTGTCGATCTCGGCTTCAATGATGGCAACCCGCTCGAGGGCGAAGTTGTGTCTTTTTTGCGCTACACGCTTGATAATTGGGTTGATGTGTAGGCGATGGCAGATGATCTGGAGATCGATGCCTAGCATGTCGGATGGCAACCATGCAAATACGTCTTTGTTGTTCAGGAGGAAGGCAGCAAGCTCTGCCTTTTTCTCCTGTCTTAAACACGAGCCGATTCGATTTTTTCTCTCTGGCTTGTCAGGATCAAGGGGTATGTTGTGTCGGATTCACTGCACCAAAATAGATTCAGCTGCATCCTCAACTTGTGATACTCGCAAGTGCACGAGCCGTTTGGTAGTATAGCATATGTAAGTGCGAGGTCGATCCCACGAGGATTGGTGATTGAATGATCCAATTCATTTTCCCTACACAAAACAGAAATGAAAAAGAAAATAAATAAAACAATAAAAAGGAAATAACTCAAGCAAATAAGTTCCCAAGTTCAATTAGATTAACGGATTGATTCTAGCTAAAGTATGATTAGGCCATGGTGTCTGGTTCTAACCTTGTGTTCCTAATTCCCTAATTTGATCATTTGTTGTCTAACCTAAAACTAAGCATTAGGAACCCATTAAGCATAGAAGAACAATTTAAACAACCAAGCATGTATCTAATCCCTGTTGTCGAATGTCCATACATACTCTTCCTATTCATAGTTCAATTCGAATTAAAGCATGGTGTCTACTCTTAATTCAAACCAAGATAGCTAACATGCAAGCCTAAATGGTGATCAATCATTCAAACTAGCATATTAACTTATAAGCATAATGAATAAGAACAAAAACCATAACTGAAACTTGGAAACTAATTAAACTTGAATACTTAAGAAAGAATGTACATTACAAATAAAATTAAAGAAGAACTTGAAAACTTGAAGAAAAATTCAGTAAACTCATTTTATTACAACAATTGAAAACTTGAAAGGAAACTAAGAGAATTTGAGGGAGAGAAGGGAAGGGAGCTCTAGAGAAGTGTTTGAGAGCTCCCCCCCTTGGGGTGTGATTTGAAGCTTGAAGGCTTCTCTATTTATAGGGCTAAGAGGGAGGAACATCATGATGGATTCCCACACCATCCTTCATCTTTTGCTGCTGCACAAGCTTTCATCACATGCATGCAGAGGTGGTCAGATGTGGCTGCCTTTTGCATGTGGTTGCCTTTTGCTGTCAACCCATGTGGTTGCTTTTTGGTTGCTGAAAAACGAGTTTTCTGAACCAGTCTTGGTGTAGGAAGGCCAGAGGTTTCCACATTTATCCAATGGGGTTGAAATTTGGATATGTTATACTAGACACCCATTGGAACAACTTCTATGAAGAAAGTATTCCCATCGGAGCAGTAAACGTATGCGTTTTGGCCTCTGCAAGTTGGCTTCCGAAACAGGGACTGGAATTGACTTCATTTCATTTCTTTTCTTTCTTTTGCTTCACATGCATGCACATGCTTCTCTTTAGTAGCTCAAAAGCTGATCTCCAGCTCCAAAGTGATCTGCCAATTCAATTCCCATGTTCAAAGGCTGAGCAAAAATGCCTCTCATCATTCCTTATTCTTCATCTCTCTCCTTTCTCTTTGCTTCATATGCACATGCTTTCTTTAATAGCTCCAACATGTACCAACTTGCTCCTTCTGAATTTGATAGCTGGAAAGCCTCCCAACTTCACTCATTATGTTGGGTACAAAGTCAGTTGCAGCTGGGGTGAGGCACATGGCTAAAAGGAGGCACATGGCTCCAAGCTGGCAGCTGCAAATCCTGCTGAGCAAGGTTGGGTGTTGGACGGGCTGAGCTCTCCTCAAATGTCCAATTGGGCTGAAATTTGGATATGTTGTAGTAGACACCCATTGGAACAAGTTTCATGAAGATCTTCACCTCATTCGAGCCCCATAGCATGCTGATCCAAGGCCAAGAAGTTGACCTACGAAATTGGGCTGGAAAGGGGTTGAAGCCAAAATGTGTTTGTCTTTAAGCTCATATTCCTCATATGCCATCAGCCCATAACATGCATGGATTGCATCAAATGTTATCTCTTGCTATCTTAACCTACAAAACACACAAACGGAGGTAAGTGACTCAAAAATAAAGAGAAACTAAGCAAAATCACTAAGTAAAGAAGGCATGCAAGTGCATGAAATTATGGACTTATCAAAACAGAAAATGAATTAAAAGCACAAGTTTAACTCAATAACATAACCAAATCATAAGCTAGAAGGGTACAAAATGATATACAATTATGAACCGATCAAATACCCCCAAACCTAGATTTTGCTAGTCCTCGAGCAAAACAACACAAAACAAAGTTAAAAGCAAAACAAGAAGTTAACTAGACCACTTTCGTAGGTAACTCGATTGCATTGAGCGTATGCAACAAGCCTTTAAACCTCTAGGCATCCCTAGTAGGAGGAGTTGTGTCTCCTGAGGGTTTAACAGATACGATACCCACAAACGTTTTACTGACTCTACAAAACAAAGTGGTTAGAAAACTTAATAGATTTGTTAGTCCTTAAGCAAAACAAAAAAAAAAAAACAAAAAAAAAAAAACAAAAATCGTTAACCTTCCCACCGGACAAAAATGTTAAACTTCATAGACATGGCTCAATAAGGAACAAAACAAGCACTAAGGAAGTTCTAAACATTATTCAAGTGCTACCACAATCTCACACAAATCATGCTCAAGGTGTGTGTGTGAAGTAGCCATGAAGATACAACTCATGCTTCTCAAACAACGATATGAATTCCTGCAAGAATGAACACAAGTTTGCCAAGCTAAACCAAAATCAATAGGACTTTACTCATGGATGTAATGTAATGGTTAGAAAAGGAATGGATATTGAAACACAAAGTCTAAGGAACAAAGTAGAGCATGTCATATAAGCAAGATCATGGACGTTTGAAATGTAAGGCACAAAAATTGAAAAGCTCACAACACCAGATTTTGCAATTGAATCTCTTCACAATTTGATTTTGACGTTTACACACTTTGTATAATATTTGGCCCAATTTTGCGGCTCTTTACCCTAGATCACCTTGATTTCTCCTTATACCACCCTAGGGTCGTGACTACATTGGCCACACTTCTTTTCTTTTCTTTTTTTCTTTTGATTTTTTTTTTAATAGCTCATTTATTGCCTTGAATACATTACAATCTGAAATACAATCATGCTCTACAAGTTCCATAGATGGTAGGATGTTTAATGGATGATAAGGTGATAGAAAGAAATGGTTAAGTGTTTGGGCACAAAAGGGTTTACAATGGAATATGTATTGTATGGGTTGATGGAGGAAAAAAGAAAAAGAAAGAGGCTTAACAAAGATGGCCTAAATCATATCTTAGTTATAAATTAACATTCCAGTGAATCACACAAGCAAAAATGCATACAATTGGGTAAGACATGCAAGAGTTGTATAATCATGGCTTATGTGCATAGAAAGCTCAAGAATAATTATGTGAGACTTAGCTAGCAAAAGAATAAGATTCATACCTAACACAATGCTTATCAAATTCCTAAGAGCCATATTAGAAGTTATAGACTCATGATTTATCATTGGTGTGGGAAGGAAAACTGAAAATGACTCAAAGAAACAGAAACAGAAAAGAAAAACGAGAGGTTTCAAATTGCTGTTTTGCCCTATTCGACATATGTTCTGTTTTGACATGTAACTTTCAAACCACTTGGTCAAATTTAACGTTCTTTACGTCGTTGGATTCAGCATGAAAAAATGAAGAACACAGCGCGGACCAAACTTTCAAAACAGTAGCAGAAAATAAAATGTTTTAGCAATGAAGAAGCCTACGTTTTCTAAACACAAAAACTAAAAAAAAAAAAAAAAAAAAAACTTCCTGCACCCCCAAACTTAATTGAAGCATTGTCCTCAATGTTTGAATCCATGTAAAGCATGCAATGCACATGAAAGCAAGGGTAAAGGAATGAAATGAAATAAATAAAAGAAAGAGAGTTTAAAACTTCCCCTTGAAGACAATGAGAGGGTAATGCACATAGTATGGCAGCACATGTTCTTCTTTGAGTATTTGGGTCAGCTGCTCATCATGTTTCTCCCACATCAAGGAAAAGAAAACCCTAACAAAAACAGAAAATGAAGACACAATTAAAAATGAGTAGCAGTTATTATACAAATGAAAGAGATATGATTGGAATGCTCCCTTTGAAGTGATTAGCTGGAGCGTGGTTGGCCATAGCAGCTGGAGGACGACTTCTCCGCTACTCCATACTCCACGTTTCTATGGATTGGGTTGTCTCCTCTCACTCCCTCTTTCTTATTGAGCTACTTCAGAAATGCTTAAAGAAAGACAAGGAAACTTGAAACAGATTTTTAGATTTAAAGGATGAGGAAACCATAAATTAAAAAGGAAATAAAAACTAAAATGAAAAGGAAAATCAACACACATCCAATTCCATGCTTCAAAGCAACAAGCACCAATGGGTTGTGTAAGCTGGGACTTAAACCCAGTTCTCTTGCTTGTTGGGCAATTGTCCTTTTCTGTTGGACTACAAACACAACTTGTCCATTAACGCCATTAACTTTAAAACAAGAAATTGTCTAGAAAAACATGAAAAATGAGAACTAAAAATAAAACAAGTAGGGAAAAGAAATAGAACCAAACTATGTTGCCAATCCCCGGCAACGGCGCCAAAAACTTGTTGTGTCGGATTCACTGCACCAAAATAGATTCAGCTGCATCCTCAACTTGTGATACTCGCAAGTGCACGAGCCGTTTGGTAGTATAGCATATGTAAGTGCGAGGTCGATCCCACGAGGATTGGTGATTGAATGATCCAATTCATTTTCCCTACACAAAACAGAAATGAAAAAGAAAATAAATAAAACAATAAAAAGGAAATAACTCAAGCAAATAAGTTCCCAAGTTCAATTAGATTAACGGATTGATTCTAGCTAAAGTATGATTAGGCCATGGTGTCTGGTTCTAACCTTGTGTTCCTAATTCCCTAATTTGATCATTTGTTGTCTAACCTAAAACTAAGCATTAGGAACCCATTAAGCATAGAAGAACAATTTAAACAACCAAGCATGTATCTAATCCCTGTTGTCGAATGTCCATACATACTCTTCCTATTCATAGTTCAATTCGAATTAAAGCATGGTGTCTACTCTTAATTCAAACCAAGATAGCTAACATGCAAGCCTAAATGGTGATCAATCATTCAAACTAGCATATTAACTTATAAGCATAATGAATAAGAACAAAAACCATAACTGAAACTTGGAAACTAATTAAACTTGAATACTTAAGAAAGAATGTACATTACAAATAAAATTAAAGAAGAACTTGAAAACTTGAAGAAAAATTCAGTAAACTCATTTTATTACAACAATTGAAAACTTGAAAGGAAACTAAGAGAATTTGAGGGAGAGAAGGGAAGGGAGCTCTAGAGAAGTGTTTGAGAGCTCCCCCCCTTGGGGTGTGATTTGAAGCTTGAAGGCTTCTCTATTTATAGGGCTAAGAGGGAGGAACATCATGATGGATTCCCACACCATCCTTCATCTTTTGCTGCTGCACAAGCTTTCATCACATGCATGCAGAGGTGGTCAGATGTGGCTGCCTTTTGCATGTGGTTGCCTTTTGCTGTCAACCCATGTGGTTGCTTTTTGGTTGCTGAAAAACGAGTTTTCTGAACCAGTCTTGGTGTAGGAAGGCCAGAGGTTTCCACATTTATCCAATGGGGTTGAAATTTGGATATGTTATACTAGACACCCATTGGAACAACTTCTATGAAGAAAGTATTCCCATCGGAGCAGTAAACGTATGCGTTTTGGCCTCTGCAAGTTGGCTTCCGAAACAGGGACTGGAATTGACTTCATTTCATTTCTTTTCTTTCTTTTGCTTCACATGCATGCACATGCTTCTCTTTAGTAGCTCAAAAGCTGATCTCCAGCTCCAAAGTGATCTGCCAATTCAATTCCCATGTTCAAAGGCTGAGCAAAAATGCCTCTCATCATTCCTTATTCTTCATCTCTCTCCTTTCTCTTTGCTTCATATGCACATGCTTTCTTTAATAGCTCCAACATGTACCAACTTGCTCCTTCTGAATTTGATAGCTGGAAAGCCTCCCAACTTCACTCATTATGTTGGGTACAAAGTCAGTTGCAGCTGGGGTGAGGCACATGGCTAAAAGGAGGCACATGGCTCCAAGCTGGCAGCTGCAAATCCTGCTGAGCAAGGTTGGGTGTTGGACGGGCTGAGCTCTCCTCAAATGTCCAATTGGGCTGAAATTTGGATATGTTGTAGTAGACACCCATTGGAACAAGTTTCATGAAGATCTTCACCTCATTCGAGCCCCATAGCATGCTGATCCAAGGCCAAGAAGTTGACCTACGAAATTGGGCTGGAAAGGGGTTGAAGCCAAAATGTGTTTGTCTTTAAGCTCATATTCCTCATATGCCATCAGCCCATAACATGCATGGATTGCATCAAATGTTATCTCTTGCTATCTTAACCTACAAAACACACAAACGGAGGTAAGTGACTCAAAAATAAAGAGAAACTAAGCAAAATCACTAAGTAAAGAAGGCATGCAAGTGCATGAAATTATGGACTTATCAAAACAGAAAATGAATTAAAAGCACAAGTTTAACTCAATAACATAACCAAATCATAAGCTAGAAGGGTACAAAATGATATACAATTATGAACCGATCAGGGTACTAGCTCAACGTCCTCTTCAGGCTTCCATCCTTCTTCAGGAGAAACCTCCAGAAGAATTCCCTCGACTTGGTCCTTATTCTTTGATTGCTATTAGGGAGTAGCTATTCCTTTTCCTTTTTGGTCTGCTCGGCCGTCACGAAAGGGATCTACTTTCTCCTCTACTTGTTCTACTCCCTTTAGATTTGCCTGATTCACATGGAGGAACTGTGTTTGCTTGCTTCTCTTTTACCCTTGAGCTAAGCATTTCCTCACCATTGCCTGATCGTTGTTGATCTAGCCGACACCGACCTTAGGGATTGGCTAGCGAACTTTCTGATGTGTGGCGGAGGTGATGGCGTTGATTTTACCGATCCATGGTCTGCCTAGAATGCCATTGCATGGTAAGACTTCATCAATGACCATGAACGTTTACGAGCTGATTACAAGTGGGGAGTAGACGTTGAGATCTATCGTGCCCACGGTAACTGTTGTTGCACCATTGAAGTCAATTAGTGACCTAGCTGATTTATTTATCTTTGTCTTTTAGCCCAGCTGTTGGATGACTATCAATTGTAGGATATTGGTTGCACTCCCCTCGTTTGCATGGATTCGATTGACCATGGCCTAAGCGATTTGAATGTTGATGACAAGGGCGTCGTTGTGTGGTAGATCAAGGCCGATTAGATCTTTCTTTTGGAAGTCGATCACGAGATCATCTTTTGCCAATGGAAGATTAGTGGAGACTTGGGAAATCACAATGGCCTGTTTGATCTTTCTCTAATTTTCTTTGCTAGTCAGCCCGGACTTCTCGGAGTCGACTAGGATTGTGTTAATCCTTATGACCTTCTGGGATGGCTCCTTGGCGGTATCGCGGTCCTCAATCTACTGGATGGCTTGCTTCGCAATGAACTTGGTGCAGTGACCTTCTCTCACGAGTTCTTTGAGGTGTGCTTTCCAAGCAAAGTAATTATTTGTATTGTGCTAGTGCGTCGCATGGGAGGCAAAATATTTTCTGGTATCCCTCTTGTCTGAATCTCATATCAAGGGTGGCGGTCTTTTTACCCAAGGTTTATCCTTCACTTGGGCTAAGATTTGATGTATAAGAATGGAGAAATTAGTGTAGTTCTCCTTTGTCCCTACTGCTAAGCCTGTCACTTTTTTGGTCTGCCAGCTTGGTCGGTTGATCTTCTTGCTCGGTAGACTTCTTCATGGCGATTTGATCATCATCCCAAAGCGCGTAGCGTTTCGCAGTCATGAATGCAGAGGACGCGATTCGGTCATCGCATCCTACAATGTTGGCTTTTTCTGCTTTGAATCTCTTGATGTAATCTCGAAGGGATTCATCTAGCTTCTTGCACAGGTTGTATAGGTGGTCAGGGTTCTTCTTGATCGTCCAGTAAGAAGTGTATTCTTTGATGAAGATGTACGCAAGCTCTTTGAAGCTGCTGATCGACCCGAATGACAGGGTGTGAAACCAATCTTGAGTTGTTCTTCGCAAAGTCATTGCAAACATCTTGCACATTAACGCGTCTTCGGCCTTGTAGAGTGATCGGTGCATATTTACATATCATTTTGTACCCTTTTAACTTATGATTTCGTTATGTTTTTGAGTTAAACTTGTGCTTTTAATAAGTTTTGTGTTTGTTTCAGTGTAATAAGCTTGAGACTCACTAATTGCATTTTGGAGACAAGTTAGCTCAAAATGGTGTCTGCAGATCAGTCAACTTCACGGATTGGACTGTACTTGTTCAAGAAGAACCAGATGATGAGCTATATATCATTGGAAAGATACGGAAGTCTATTTTCTGTAGAATTTTACGGTTCACGATTCCGAGTCTTCTAGAGAAAGTTATACATATTTTGGCAACTTAAGGTCAAATTCGGCAGCATTTGCTTTACTGGGCCAAAAATCACATTTGAAGGCCTTCCCGATTTTTCCTTGAGTTGGGCTGCATATGCTTGGAAAGATAAGACAAAGAGCTTCAAGATCCATATTTTTCCAGATTTTTCAGATTGAAGCCACAAGCCCAAAACGAGCCCACAAGCTGGCTGCCATACATTGTCATGCATGACATATGCATGATGAAGTGTTGTTGATTGTGGGAAAGTTTGGTGAAGCATATTCAATACCTATTCTTGAGTGGAATTTTGCAGCAGCCAAAAGATGATGAAGTGGGAGCTGCAACACTAAGCCTAAAGACAAGAGGAATTGTTTTCAAATGCAATTGTGTGTTAGGTTAAGTTGGTGAAATAAGTGTGTAAGTTGGTGAAGTGAGTGTGGTTGGTGAACTCTATTGTATAATTCAGATTTTCACTTCCCCTAGGCCTATAAATAGGGAAGTTCTCTAAGCTTGTAAAAACACCCCAAGGGGGGGGAGCTCTCAAGCACTTCTCTAGAGCTCCCTTCCCTTCTCTCCCTCAAATTCCCTTAGTTTCCCTTTGTAGTTCTCAATTGTTGTAATAAGATCCTTTTACTAAATTTCAAACACTTCTCTATTCTCTTTCAAAGTTCTCCATGCTCTAAAACATTTCCCAAATACAATTCCCACTCTCTTCCAAGATTCTCAAAGTTCCCAAACACTTCTCCCATTCCTTCATCAAATTCTCTAAACTACTCAAACACTTTCTCCTCCCTTCTCCAAATTTCCCAAACACATTTCCCTTCTCTTCCAAAAGTCTCCAAGTTCACGAACACCTTTCTCTCCCTTCCCTAAGTTCTCAAATTCTCCAAGTTCACAAACATCCTCCAAGTTCTCAAACGCTCTCTTCCAAACCCTCCAAGTTCTCAAACACATGCTCTTCCAAAAGTCTCCATGTCTCAAACACTTCACAAACACTTTCTTCTCTCTTCCTCAAATGCTCTCTTCAATGTTCTCTAAGTTGTAATTTATTTTTCTTGTAATGTACATTCTTTCTTCTTGTTTTGTTTCTTTTGTTTTCATTTTTGTTTTGTGTAGGAAAATTGAATTGGATCATTTAATCACCAATCCCTGTGGAATCGACCTCGCACTTACATATGCTAAACTACCAACGGCTCGTGCACTTGCGAGTATCACAAGTTGATGATGCAGCTGAATCCATTTTGGTGCAGCTGAATCGACGCAACATAGAGGAAAGATGGCGTTGAGAATCGTTTCAGGGAAGCAGCCTGCTCGATTTTAAAGGTGAAAGGTGAGGAGTTTGCTCAGTCTACCTCCACGCGTAGTGCATCTTCAAAATTTTCGCCAATCCTGAAGTCTCGAAGTCGGTTACTTACAAGCTTCTCAACGTCTTCCGCACACATGGTTGGTCGGTCATGTTAATGACCTTCACAATTTGGGCGACACTGATTGATTTCCTCCTTGGTTCGCAAGGGTCCACCTTCTTGGTTGTCCTGCCTAGGTGGCGTGTTGGTGGACTGCGCTTGCGAGAGATTCCCTGTAGCTTGTCAACGGGAACTGGTTCTTCTGGAGCGGGCAGGGAAGCATCTTTCTTCACGATCCTTATTGCGAGGGTCGTCAAGTTGACCTCCCTGAGGGCCTAGCCTTTCTTGACCATTTCCCTGTATACTGAGGTAGGCATGGATGTCAAGTCGTGGGCCTAGCCTTTCGCGCACATTGGTCCTTGAGCTCAATCTAGATGAGAGACCTCGTATACTCTGAGTGTGACTTGCAGATGCTTGTGACATGTCGGCAGGCTGACCACGTTGTTATCCCTCTCCTTGTCTGCTTACTCATACTTGACCTGCTAGGTATCCATCGAACTCCCAACGGTGCATTCTTCCATCCTTCTCTCTTCGCCTTATTGTCCAAGGCCAAGGTTTTGAGCCAAGTTTATTTGGTTGAGGAGCTGCCTCATCAAATTTTTTTGGTCGTCCATTCTCTGAGTTAGCTAGTCAACTCTCAGATTAAGGTCTACTTGACTTCGTGGACCGGGAGGAAAGAAGTGTGTGGAGCCCAATTGCACACGAGTTAGGGTTTCATTGGAGGTGTACGTAAGAGCCTGAGTCGAGCATGGAGGCAATGGAGGGAATGACTGAAGTTGCTCTAAGATTGGGCCAAAGTCGGTGGTGGTAGTGAGCCCACCTTGATGGGAGGTTCCACCATGCTCGGTGGTGGTGCCATGAAGATGGCTTGATCCAGCCACGGGGCTTTGAGATGGGACAACGCCAGCCACGGGGCCGTGATGAAGGTTGTTGCCGGTTCCGTGAGGTTGCGGAGCGGTAGTGGTGGCAGCAAGGTGTCTGGGAGGTGGTGCGGCACTTCCAACCGAGGGGCCTTGCTGTGCTATAGTGCGGCGGTGTGCGTCAAGATGGTGTTCCCGGTCGCCGGACTGAGAGGAGGAGGAGCGGTGCCGTGAGGGCGTGCCAGTCTCAACTGTGGTGTGGGATTGTCTCGAAGCCATGGAATCGTGGTGGTCCGAGCCTGTCATGGATTGGGATTGCCCCTTGTTTTCTTGCTTCCAACCATGGTTGTTTGGAAGACTTCGGTGGATTGGAAAATTGGATGAATGGATTCCTTGAGCACGCGTTGAGTATAACTCATGCTTTCAATGAAAGCACCAAATGTTTGTGCAAATAATCTCGCAGGAGAATATTCACTTTTAGATCCTTCAACCTTCGATCTTCCCTCTTTCTCTTCCTCGATTCCTGTAAAAAAGACCGGAGTAAATAGACCACTCCTGGGGGGTGTTCGCCAGAGGCTCTTAGATGCTTAAGTTAGTTCAAGTGTTTGTAGGAAAACAATAGCTAACAAAAGGATACGGATATGTATGTATGGTGTGAACTGGGCGGCCGAAGCCGTATGTGGTGGCCGGTGCCGTGTGGAGAAAATGTGGAGAGTAGAGAGTGGAGAGGGAGAGAGGTTCGGGTATTATCTTATTAAATAAAGATAATATCCCATAATTAAGATATTATCCCTAATTAATTAATTGGCCAAATAAATTGGTTCAACTAATTGAAGGAAGGGATATTCTTCTTTTCCACGTGGTGTGCCCTCATTGGAGACGAAAAGATATGCTCCCATAGACGCAAGAAAGATAGATATTCAGTTTATGAAGATGACAAAAACTGTGTTTTAATGCTCAAGTTCCTTGCATTCATCTTTTAATGGTCCTTGTTGGCAACGGATACTACATTTAAATACTTGTAGAGCAAGCATTTTAATTTTTACAGAGCCTCTTTAAACATAATAAAAATATAGTATTTGAAGGACCCCTTTTCATGCCACCTTGTTCCCAAATTGAATCTGAGAATGCCATTACTTGGAATCTGGGGATTTTTCACGGTGATGGTGCCAAAATTCTTCCTTGCAAATTTTTTTAACAGTAGGCATCAACAGATGCCAAGTGCAATGGTCTGTCATAATTAGGTGCCTTCATGGAGTTGGTATTCTTCACAACACAACAGTTTCTATTCACAAAATTAAAAATGGGATATCATTCTTCGTATGGCGTTAAGACCTGTAAGCTATTCACTCGAGCAAAGACACCTAGGATGTATTCATGTTTCCAGGGAAGCTAGCTGATGATGATGTTATCTTCATGAGGTAGTGATGGCAAATTTTACCAAAAAAAATCAGAAAAAAGGGGTACCGCCGTGCGGCTATACTAACGTAAAAAGAGGACCCGTCGCCCATGTGTCAAAATACGTATAGCCGGCCGGCTATACTATTTTTAAAAAAAATTACGAGTACAGCCGACTGGCTATACTATTTTTTTTTTTAAATTACGAGTACAGCCGACCGGCTATACTCTTTTTTTTAGAATGTTTTTTTTAAAAAAGAGGACCTTTTTACAACTTAAAAGTTAAGTCACTATATAATATTTTAATATATATTACTTTTATTCAATAATATGTGAGAATTATTTGTATAATACGTTAATTTTTTGTGTCTTATTGAAACATTTGTTAAAAATATGTGTATTAAACATGAAAGTACTAAATTCTTTGTACGGGTAATTACTCTGGGTGTCTTAATTAAATTTCCCCAGATCCCAAGAGCCCCATGGCCAAGGCCCTAGTCTTTGATTAATATAATTATTATTAAACAAAGCCGAGCCTATAACCAAGCCCATTAGCCCAACTCTCCAATGTTAACCACACTTACCAAATCGTCATCATGCTTTGTTTATAAACACCTTTATAGGAGTGTGGATTTTTGATGTGGGATTTTCACCCCTCAAAAGATAAGCCTACAAAGAAATCCATATTTTTATTGTTTGTGCAATGTGGAAATATATTTAAAGAGTATAGCCGCGCAACTATATTGTATAAATAGAAATTTTGAATTACTATTTATTGAGTAATATAATTCATGAAGTTAATTAAAATATTCAATACTAATTATTCACTAAAGAAATAATATTTAAAATAAGCCAAAGATAATATTTTATTACCAAAAATAAAATTTTAAAAAATTAATTAACCTAAACATATTAAGTTTATAATTTAATATATATATATATATGTTCATGTCTATCCCGACGAAATTTAACGATATAGACTTCTGCTGATGCTCATTCGTTGGGAGAGGTTTTCTTCATATTTAAAAAAAAATTAGAGAAAAGGAGTACAGCCTAGCGGCTATACTATTTATGCAAGTAAAAAGGGACCCCTTTAGATTTTGTGACCACATGTCAAAATACGTATAGCCGCCCGGCTTTACTATTTTTAAAAGATCGAGTGTCGCCGCCCGGCTATATTATATACCAAAAAAAAAAGGAGTGCACCCGTCCGGCTATACTATTTTTCCCAAAAATAAAAAGAAAAACGGAGTACAGCCGCGCGGCTATACTATTTATACACGTAGTCGATTATGCGCCCATGTGTCAAAATACGTATAGCCGGCCGGCTATACTATTTATTTATTTTTTAAAATTACGAGTACAGCCGCCCGGCTATACCCTTTTTTTAATTTTTTTTTTTAAAAAGAGGACCTTTTTACAACTTAAAAGTTAGGTCACTGCATAATATTTTAATACACATATTATTTTTATTCAGTAATATGTGAGAATTATTTGTATAATACATTAATTGTTTGTGTCTTATTGAAACATTTGTTAAAAATACGTGTATTAAACATGAAAGTGCTAAATTCTTTGTACGGATAATTACTCTGGGTGTCTTAATTAAATTTCCCCAGATCCCAAGAGCCCCAAGGCCTTAGAGCAGTTCCACCGAGGCCCCCTTGCCTCGGGCTGGGGGAGTTTTTCGCAAAAATTGGTTTCCAGCGGTGAGCCCAAGCAGAGGCTGGAGTGGGTCCCACGCAACTCGGGCTGGCCCGAAGGCCAGTTCAGCCTGAGGTCCAAAATGCAGGCTGGTGCTGACGTCAGGCTGGCGTCAGCCCACTCATTTGATTTTTTTTTCTGTTGCCACGTGGCGTCATCTGGACTCTCCGATTTGATTTTTTCCTCCAATCCAACGGCAACCAATTTTTTTGCAATAAAATACTGGAAAAAATTCGGAAAAAATTTTAAAAAAATACCCAAAAATTAATGAATTTTTTTCTATAAATACCAGCCAATTTTTTTTAAAAAAATTTATCTGAAATTTGAAATTGAAAATTGTATCCGATTATGAGATATGAATAGTATTGACACGTAGGAACCCGAAAATATTATCCAAATTAATTATTGAGGTAAAAAAATTTGTGAAAAAAACAAAAAAATGAATAGTAATTGCCCTTAGCCATGGCAACGGGTGGAAACACAAAATATACTATTTGCAAAGGCAACCACTATTTACGTGAATAGTGGCTGCCCTAGCGCCCCCCCCCCCCCCCCCCCAGCGATGGCAAGGAGCAAATGGGTGGAGTTGCTCTTAGTCTTTGATTAATATAATTATTATTAATCAAAGTCGAGCCTATAGCCAAGCCCATTAGCCCAACTCTCCAACATTAACCACACTTACCAAACAGTCATCGTGCTTTGTTTATAAACAACTTTATAGGAGTGTGGATTTTCACCCCTCAAAAGATAAGCCTAAAGAGAAATCCATATTTTTATTGTTGGTGCAATGTGAAAATATATTTAAAGAGTATAGCCGCACCACTATATTGTATAAATAGAAAATTTGAATTACTATTTATTGAGTAATATAATTCATGAAGTTAATGAAAATATTCAATACTAATTATTCATTAAAGAAATAATAATTAAAATAAGCCAAAGATATTATTTAATTACTAAAAATAAAATTTTGAAAATTTAATTAAAATATTCAATACTAATTATTTACGGGACATAGTAATGCCGTTATAGAAGTTCACAAAAGTTGTGGTGCATGAACACTATTTAAAGGGTATTTTAGTCAAGAAGTCTTCTTGGGAAATATGATGGTCGATGCTCTTGTTACTTATGGTCATCAGTAGGGATGGCAATGGGTCAAATCGGGGATGGGTATGCCATTCCCATCCCCATCCCCGTTAAGCTTTTTTTCCCCATCCCCACATTCATACCCGTAACACTCTAAGCGGGGATTCTTCATCCCCGCCTTCATTGGGGAACGGGTTCCCCTACCCGCCCCATTATTGAAATCTCTTTAATAATATATTTATATATAATAAATAAATAGAGAAGATTTCATGTTATTACATTTATAGAGAGCCCTATATCAGCTGATTTGATTTCCTATTACTCTATATTCGCACAGTTGAAGTTGAAGAGATTTCCTATTATTATAATAATAGGAAATCTCTTTAATAATATATATATATATATAAAGAGAGAGAGAGAGAGAGAGAGAGAGAGAGAGAGAGAGAGAGAGAGAGAGAGAGAGAGAGAGAGAGAGAGAGAGAGAGAGCTTCCATTGAGAGATCCCTCAAATAAGCTTATTTGAGGGACACCCCTTGTAGGCCCCACTCCGGATTATATTTTACTAATTCAAACAGTCTATTTTGTAGATACTCATTCAAAGATCATCTCTACAAAAAATCACTTGAATCCGATATCATTTGACCACTCAATTGTGTTATTGAAATTTGAGTACTTTCTTGATGCACCGTTGTTAGTTGATTTTGTAGGACACAATTGGATATCGAAACGGTTTCCGATTTGTCTAATTTTTTGTAAGGATGATCTATGAATAAAGACCTAAAAAATAGATGGTTTGGATCATTAAGAAAAAAATTGTAGGGTACCCAAAAGGGCGTCCCTCAATAGAAGGGGACTGTATATATATATTCTTAATGGGGCGAGTTCGGGTTGGGGAATAAAATATCATCCCCGCCCCTCCCCAATCACCATACCCGATAATTTCCCCATACCCGTCCCCATACTCTTTTTTGTCCTTCATACCTAACCCGTTAAGGTCGAAGCCCTGCGAAGACCCTTACATGCGGGGAAAATTGCCATCCCTAGTCATCAAATTCCTCATCTTTGTGTTTAGTTTAATCATGTTTCTCATTTGGTAGCTCTTCGGATGTTGTATGATAATATTTTTCAAACTAAGATGTTACTTGAATGCCTAAAGCCTCTTGTTTAGGCATGATTGCCAAAATATGATCATGGATGAGTTTCTCATGAGTTTACCCTAAACCCTCATCCTCATAGTTTGCTAGAACGCTTTCCAAGTGAAAGACTGTTGTTGCATTCCTAAGAGGACACAAATTAATATGCAAACAACCAATTAAAAATACCCGCAAGTGCACAAATCTATTGAGGTATAGATTATGTAAGTACGGGGTCGATCCCACGAAGAACTTGTCGGCTTCCTATAAGTTCTAAATTGAGTATGTAAAGAACACTTAATTGACACACCACAAATGCACAAATGCAAAAAGGAAACTAAAAATGATGCAAAGAAGTGTAAAAGAAATGAAACAACACAAGAAAACTAAAGAAAAACACAAACAGCACAGAAAATGCAAGAACACAACGCGGACCAAAAGTCCAAAACAATTACGAAAATAAACAAAATGCAGTGACAAAGACACAAAACGTGTCAAACACGCAACTCACACACACATTTGGGGGGGGGGGGGGGGGGGGTGGTTTGGTTTGGTTCATGTGACCTATTTCTAGTGCATGAATGTAAATGGACTTCGAAATTAAATGAGAATGGCAGAGATGAATTATCAAAATGTGAAAGTAAAATGTAACAAACACTAGGGTTTCGGAATCCACCCTAAACAATTCTACCCAAGTTCATGAATACTCAAGTGATGAACTCTAAATGTGTTGATGAAGATGTTCGCAATCAAGACCATGGGTCGTGGCTCAAGACGCATTGATTCTCTCTAATATACGTAAAGTGCATGGTTCGTGCTACAATACTTGTGCCCTCCTCATAACCGAACCTAGGTATGGTTCGTACTTCGATTCAATTACAAGGAAAACCCATTAAGTTCAAAGAGAATATGAACATCACAAGAATCCTAATAGCATGGTGTTTACATTAGGTATTCAAGAAACCAATTCACATGGATGGTTCTTACTCCATCCATCTATTGCTTAGGAAAACATGAATATACACATAATCCCAACAATCTCAAGAAGCATGCTTTCAAAGGTGATCAATCAAGGAAGAACATACATCAAGGATAGATTATTTTAGTGAATTGAAATTCATCAACAATATTCAGAAATTCATACACTCAAGCATCAAAACAATAAGGTAATCATGTTTAGGGCTTCAACCTAAGCCCTAGCTATGGAGTTTAGTTGCTCATAATCATTTCAAACACAAATTCGAATTAAAACTAGAAAGAGTTTACAGATTTTGTGAAAGTGGTGAAAGCTTGAAGTCTTCAATGGTGGAAGTCTTCTTCTCCACTTTGCTTGGCTGCACCTTGGCTTTCTCCTAGCTCCAAGCTCTCCAAAATCTGCTCCTAAGTTGTAGAATAATAGAATGAATCAATACCCACGTTCAAAAGCTCATCCAAATCAGAATGCCTCTCCCTTTGCTTCCCTATCTCCTCCTTTCCAGCTCCAAGAAATAATATACAACTCATGCTTTAGTTAAAGCCTTTGCCCATTGTCTTCTTGTCCCCTTTGCAAATGATGAAGCCTTGTCCTTGAAAATATGCTCTTTGCCTCAGAAAATATCTCTTTCACTAAGGTAAATTCTTGTTACCAAGTGTTATGGTAACAAGAAGAATCAAGTGACACATTGGAGGTAAAAGCTGGACTAGTTCGGATTTCTGGAGCTGTGGTAACATGCTGGATTGGTTGGATAGGCAAGACTTGTCCAATGGAGCTCAAATTTGGATATGTTGTAGTTAACATCCATTGGAACAAGTTTCATGAAGATCTTCACCTCATCCGAGCACCAGAGCATGCTGATCCCAGGCCAAGAAGTTGACCTACGAAAATGAACCAAAACAGAATTTATAACAAATAATGCACTTTTAGCTCATTTTCATTCCAACCAAGGTAAAATCTAAGAAAACACAAAAAGGAAGTAAGAAGCTATAAAATGTCAAGAACTAACTCAAAATAGTGGGTGAATAACATGAAAAATCATGTGTAAAAATGAACCGAACAACTGTTGGTTAAAACAAGCGCAGTCAAACTCAGATCAAGCCTCTCTCACACTTTATCTAATACTGGTTTAAGAGTTTTTTTGTGGATGCAATTGTCCTCATGGGTAGATTCGGAGATGATCCTCGCACCTCTTTAATGTGTTCTTCCAAGATCCCTGCAAAATAAGAACGATCAATCTGAGAATACCTTGGCCAAGGACCCTCTGATGCCTAAGTCAGAATACGGTCTCAAGGAGATGTAGGTATTTCTGAAAGGAAATGAGTGTTTCTCTTGGTAGATAAGGGGTGGTGTGAGAGCCATAGAGAGAGAGAGAGAGAGAGAGAGAGATGTGTAGCCTTTTGCTAGGGTTTAGAAGAGTTACGTCATTGTGGTGTAAACTTATCTTTATATAACCTCCTTACCTTGTGCCTTAAGTTTGGCATGATATTTGGAAAGGAATTATTCCTTTCCATAAATAAGGTGATGGAGGAGATCAAGGTGATTTATTTCACTTTGAATCCTTGCATTATGGAGATATTTCCCATATTAAGGCAAATTAATAGGCAAATTAAATGGGGATTTAATTGGCATAATCAAGATGAACTATGGAATATTCCATCTTCCACGTGGCGTCACCGGAGTTGTTGCCGAACTTCCTTATTCCCATAAATGCCCCCCAACTACAGCATGTCACGTGTAGGGCATGTAGGAGATGTTAAATACTCGTTGGGCTTTTTAATTCCCAATTGCTACTGGGCTGCTTTGTAAGGTAGGATTTGATTTCTTCTTGAAGTTAGGCTCCTTGTCAAGAAAGGCTTATGGAATTCCTTCTTGGACAAGAATTCCCAAGGGTTATAAAAACCCTAGTTCCTCTCCTTGTTTTGCCCTTGTTATTTTATTTTCTTCTTCCTTCTGACTTGCGGCAAGGAGAAGAATTTGGAGGAGTTGATCGTTGAGGAGAAAAGCCAAGCGAGAGACTACCGATTCCCAAAGTGAGTTTCTATCTCTGTCTTTTTTGTTTTTTTTTTCCTATTCTTCTCAGCGAGGGCCAGTTGGCCGGTTCAACTGAAACACAGCCAGTCGGCTAGTTGTTGCTGGAGTAGTGACCAATCGTGGAACTGGCAGAGTGGCTAGGTTGCACCAAGGTCGGGTTGGCAATTATTGCTGCCTTTTTTTTTTTTTTTTTGGTACCGAGCCGATGCGGAGGCTTGGCTGCTGCGTTGCAGCTTGGCCGCTATGCTATGACTACATTGCGGCTCAGCGATTGTGCTCGGCCTAAGCCAAATAGGCCCTTATGTATATATGTACACACACAAATACACACATATATATTTGCCACAAGCTAGGGTTTCTCCTTCTCGCGGTTCACTGTTGTGGTTTTGACTTGTGATTCTGACCATTTTTCTCCTTTTTGTAGTTGCTTAGCTATCATGTCGTCAGATGAAGGAAGTTGGTCATCTGCTTCACAAGCTCTTTTGTATTTGTTGGGTGGTTCTTATGCTCATAGAAACAGGATTGTCCCTAACTTGCACCGTGTCCTCAATGAGGCACAATTGCAAAGGTGGTGATCCTTGTTTTCAGTGGCTTTCCCCCCTTGATGTGCATGTGGATTTGGCTAAGCCCTTATCTGATGATGTTGACTGTGTGGAGATGTATACCAATTTTTGTTTTTTTTTTTGTTGCTTTTTTTAAAAAAAATTTTATTTAAAACAATTGATGTACTAATATTAGAATTGGCCATTTTAAACTACATATCAAACCCACCACTATCTTCTACAAACCACCAACATGGCAAACCTTACACTGATACATATACGGCCACCTAGGGTTGATTTTCGGACATATCGGATTAGAATTAGGGGATTCCAATCAAAATAAAATTTCTATTCCAATTTCGTTCTAAAAAATTTCGGAATCAGGGGATCATAATGTTTTTTTGGAAAATTTCGGAAACTAGTTCAAAATTCTAAACATGCCCAACCATGTGAAGTATTAAAATTGACTCAAAATTGAAAACTCAAATCGTAAGCTAGGATTATATGCTACCTTTACGAACTACGGTATGCCATACAATGTCCGGAATGCATATTGCTTATTCGGGACCACATTTCTCTTCCATTCTACTAGCCATGTCCATGGGACTACCCGTTCACTATTACCCAGCATCTTCCATGATGCCGATGAGTTCGAGATTCTATTCTTCTCATCATTCGAACATGAAACCTATGAAATTGGATCTTTCCCCATTTTATGGCGAAGACCCCAATGGTTGGTTAGCAATGGCAGAACACTTTCTGGAATATCGTGAGGTGGAAGAACCGAGGAAAGTCATGGTGGCTATGCACTTGGGTGGTGACGCATCGCTTTGGATGAAATGGTATGAGGCGAGGTATTCTCGAGAGTCATGGACCATTTTCTTTGAAATGTTCTTACAGTGACTTGGGCCAGGCGAGGCTTTAAACGTTAATTATGCCCTTTCACATATTCGATAAGTAGGCTCAATCGCAGAGTATGTGGCCAAATTTATCAAGCTGTGGGCTAGACTGATGAGTTACTCTTGGGTGTATTTGTAGGAGGCCTGAAGGAAGATATTCAACTTGACATCCTCGCACTTCAACCCGAGAAGCTCGCATGAGCAATGGAATTGGCCCATAACTTTGAAAACAAACGGCTTAGGAGGAGATCTTCTTTCCGATCCAACACGCCAAAATCGTCTTCACTGGCGTTGTTGGTAAGAAATAAGTGACCCTTCATACCCACAGGTACTACTCTGAAAGCTAATATCGAGACGCTCCGAGCGGGACCTGCAGTCAATCGGAGGACACAATCTGAACTCTAAAAGTGTAGGCAAAGAGGTCTATGCTTTTATTGCAATGACCCTTATGTGTCGGGCCATAGATGCAAACAATTGCATATTCTAATGATTGAAATGGAAGAGGAAGATATGGGTATTGACGATAGGGTTCAAGAAGAGAGCGATACAACAATGGAAGAACGGCTAGACTTAACGGATTACTTTCCGGTGTAGCTCCACGCCATTGTTGACAAGTGACGGAGCAAGGGTCAAGCTCTGAAATTAATGGGGTTCCTATATTGGTATTTATTGATTATGGAGCTGATATTCCAACATGACTATCGACTTCTCACTATAGCAGGATATGATTTGGTTTTAGGAGTGGATTGGTTGGAGACATTGGGATTGGTTGGATGGAATTTCCAGCATAAAACCATGGAATTAACCGTAGACGGGGTTAATCATAGAATTGTGTGGCTCACTCCAATCGACAACCCAAGTATGTCATATTTTCGTGGAGTCGATTCAAGATGGGTGGGACTCAAAAAATAACTCTGAGTTCGGCACCCTTGCCAAAACCTTTGCAACAGTTGATTGACACCTATGTGGAATTGTTTACCAAACCCACGAGTCTTCCTCCAACAAAAAGTGTTGATCATCAAATCACTCTAATGGCTAGCACAACTCCGGTTTTAGTCAGACCTTATTGGTATGCCCATAGTCAAATCAGAAACAGAGGCTCAAGGTAGAGACATGTTGAAGGCATGATTGATTCGCCCTAGTACTAGTCTTTTTTCATCCCCAGTATTGTTAGTCAAGAAAAAATAAGGCACCTGGAGATTTTTTGTAGACTACAAAGCTCTCAATCAAGTGACTATTAAGGACAAGTTCCTCATTCTGGTGATTGAAGAACTGCTTGATGAGTTACATGGTGCTGCCTACTTCACCAAAATTGACCTTCGATCCGGCTACCATCAAATTAGAATGAAGGAGGACGACATACCCAAAACGGCTTTTCATACCCATGATGGACATTATGCGTTTCTAATGATGTCGTTTAGTCTCACAAACAAACCTTTTGCCTTTCAAGCACTAATGAATTCTGTTTTTTGAGTTTACTTACGATAATTTGTTTTGGTGTTCTTGGATGAAATTCTTGTTTACAGCTGCACTCTTTCGGACCACATTGCTCATTTGAAGGTTGTATTTGAGGTGCTGAGGGCTAATCATTTAAAGGTGAAGTTGTCCAAGTGTTCATTAGGCCAAGCTTTGGTTGACTACTTAGGACATACCATTTTTGCAGTAGGGGTTAGGGTTTATAAGAAAAAAATCCAGTGCATCAAATCCTTGCCTAAACAAACAGTCAAAGGGCTACGAGGCTTTCTTGATTTGGCAGGATATTATCGCAAGTTTGTGAAGGGATTCGGTCTTATTTCCAAGCCCTTGACTAATATGCTGCGAAATGATGGCTTTGAGTGGACACCACTTGCAGAATAGGCCTTTCTGGATCTCAAGAGTGCTTTGACAAAAAAAAAAAAAAAATCTAGTTCTTGCACTGCCAGATTTCAGCAAGGACTTTGTAATTGAATGCGACGCTTCTAATGGTGGAATTGGAGCTATTCTTTCATAAGCTCGTCATCCCATTGCGTACCTCAGCAAGACTCTATCTGACAAGCACAAAACCTTGTCCATCTATGACAAAGAGATGATGGATGGTGGCATTGGCGGGCATATCTCTTGGGTAGGAAGTTTAAAATTTTGATGGATCACCAGACCATCAGGTATTTCTTGGAACAGAGAATCATGACCCTACTTAGGAAAAATGGCTACTTAAACTATTGGGTTACAACTATGAAGTTGCATATCGCGCTGGCGTGAATAATGCTAGACCTTATGCTATCTCAAGAAAACACAAAGCGGATGTCAAGCGATTCGTCAATGCCTGCGATCCTTGCCAACACAACAAGTATGAATCGATTCACCCACCCAATTTATTATAGCCCATGCCAATTCCAGAAACCATATGGCAAGATATTGCTATGGATTTCATGGAAGGATTAGCTTCAAGCCACGAGAAGAATTGTATTTTGGTCGTGAGGTTGATCGATTGTCGAAATATGGCCATTTCGTAGCTCTCAAACACCCTTACACAACAGCTCATGTGGCTCAGTTCTTTATCAAGGAGATTTTTCATCTTCATGGTCTACCTCACACCATAGTGAGTGACTGTGATCCCACTTTCCTGAGCCAATTTTGGACGGCCTTCTTTCAAGCACAGGGGACCAAGCTTTGCCAATTTTGGACTGCCTTCCCCAGTCCGATGGCTAAACTGAGGTCTTGAACTATACATTCGAGCACTATTTGCGTTGTTTTGCAGGGGATAAACCCACTAGCTGGTCTACATGGTTATAGTGGGCAAAATGGTGGTACAATTCTACCTACCATTCTGCCATTCAAATGGCACCTCACGAAGCTGTTACCACCCCCAATTGTTCAGTTTTACATTCCCGACATTTCTGAAGAAGCTTCGGTTATTCAACAACATTTCCCATCTTTTCAGCCTTGAGGTCATGGTTGTTCTTAAGCAGGTGGGAATGTTAGGACCCAATCCCATTTGGGCCTAATACTCTTTCCAGCCCACTTACTGTGACCTTAGTATTGCCTTAGTATCGCCTAGCTATTCTCACACAAAATAACGACGTTGTCCTTTCCACATTTGTAGGAGTTTTGTTGGAACCTTTGCTAGATCGTAGCCAGCTGGCCACGATTAGGAATTGTATAAACTCTAATTTTCATTTTCTTGAGAGGCATGAATGAATACAGTCAAATTTCCATTTCTCTTTTTCTTTGTTTTCTGCAAGTTTCCTTTTTTAGATCCAAGGTTCTACCAATCATTGTGTGAATATTTTCATAATTTTGTATGAAGCCAATTGTTCTAAAATTTCAAGTCAAGACAACTTAAGTTGCGATCACGTCAAAACTACATTGCTATGGGAGATTGAAGATTTGAACTTCTTGCTGATTTTTCCTAGTGATGAGCAATATATGTCTGGAAAGCTAAGAAATAGAACTACAATTCAAATATTTTTCTAGAAATTTTTGGAATTGTGCAACGAGCCCAAAATGTGCATGAAACGTGGCTAACGTGTTTCATAGTCAAAGAAAGATTCTATCCTAGTGTTCGAAAGTCTACATCAACTACAATTTGGAGACCAATTACAACTTTGACACCAACTCCAACTGGGATATGGAGTCCTATTTCACATCCAACTCTATCTTGGATACAAAGTCCTATTTCACGTCCAAGTCCAATTACAATTTGGACTCTCACTACAATTTGGCTACAAGTCTTATTAGGATACAAAATCCTACTGCAAATCCAATTTGATTACAATTTATTTGTAATCAAAACATCAACTCTTCATGCAATTTGAATTCAAGTGGGACTACAAGATTGCCAGTGTTCTGAATAATATCAAAGTGGAAGTTTTCTACATCCTACAGGGCTATCTTGGCTCCATAACTGGGGACTTTTATTGGAGTCCCATGATTATTTCAATACTTGGAGTCGACATATTATTCTACAAGGACATTCTACAATTTCATCGAGAAGGCGATTATTCAACATTGAAATTTCTCCAATTCTTCAGTAACCACGAGTGGGGGCTCAGGTGGACGAAAGGTCCAACCTTGAGATTTTTCGAGCTTAGACGGACGAAAGGTCTAAGCTTCATTTTTATCAAAGCCCAGGTGGATGAAAGGTCCCGACTCAATTTTTTGTCAAGCTCTAATGGATGAAAGGTCCAAGCTCCATTTTTATAGAGTTGTGGAGGACGAAATGTCCCAACTCAATGTTTTATCGAGCTCATATGGAAGAAAGGTCCAAGCTCCATTTTTATTGAGCTCTGGATGACGAAAGGTCCCGACTCAAATTTTTATGAAGCTTATATGGACAAAAGGTTCCAGCTCAATTTTTATCGAGCCTATATGGACGAAAGGTCCCAACTCAATTTTTAGTCGAGCTTAGATGGACGAAAGGTCCAAGCTCAAATTTTGTTGCATTTAGGTCTCCGTCATTATTATACAAACTTTATTTCTCCAAATTATTCTACAACAAAATTCTACAATGGTCAAGTGGACAAAGGGTCCAACCTAGCAATTGTCAAGCTCATGGGGACGAAAGGTCCAAACTAGTGAGTGATCATGTTTATCGACATAATAAATTCGTCTACATCAAATATTTGTCTGCATCAGAATTCATCTCAAGCTACAACTTTGAAGCAATTAATATTCAGCTCAGTGTCATCAACAATTTTTGTGCACCTCCCCAAACAAGACTCTTGTCTGGGGACTTGGGGGACTTCTGTTTGTGGGTAAAATTACCCTAAGGCTGAGCTTCATATAAATTGGAATTCTATTAAGATATTGACTTCTACTTTGACCCCTCATTTGGATGAAGAAATTGAAAATCACATAGCATTCTAAAATGACAGAATTTCGATTTCCATCATTTCAATTTCTGGAAATTGAAGATTTCGGTGTTTGGATTTATGTATGCAAATGATAGAATTTTGAAAATGGCACTATGGAAATTGTGAAATGACGCCTATTTTGATGGAAATTAAACTCAGGAATTTGATGCTCCAATTTCCACTTCCGTGTGTCATTTAATAAATTCCACGCTTAACTTACCAAACAAGAGAATTGTCAATTTCTCCTTTTTAATTCCCAACTTTTAGCTAAATTTCGAGTTGTTTTCCCTCATCCAAACGGAGGGTGAGGCTAATTAGGAAGCCTATTTCTACAAGGATTTGATTATCTCCAAGCTATTACATAAAGGCGACTCTCAAACTTGAGAGGGGTTCCTCCGAGTTCTTCCCACATCCACATGCAAGAACTCACCCCTATGTTATCAATATTTGATCTTGTTTGTCATGATTATGAGTGTGATGGGTGTAATTGGGATTTGGGTTGTGAGGATCAAACACTTTATATCTCTTGTCCTTTCTTCATTCAATAGTGAAAATACCAAACATCCCATGGACGTAGCCCGATTATGGGTGAACCACGTAATCTCTTGTGTCACTTGATTAAATGTTCTTACTTAATTTATATTTACAAGTGCAATCCCTAAGCACTAGAACTCGTTCTAGGGGACGACGTACTTGGTCATGCCAAGTTGGTTTGGAAGGATTGCTGACCTCGATCTCGAAAATGTCATTTTTTGTTGAACCAATTTTAGGCATCAACAAGTAACATTGGTAATGATGTTATCATGGAGCGTTTTCAAACAATGAAAAGGTTTGGGGGACAATTATAAATTGTATTATTTTGTGCTCCACTAAGAATGATCATTTTGTTAATTAATATTTAATATCTCTCTTCAAACTAAATGCTTTGCACTTCCACATTTTGTCCCCAAATACAAAAAATTTCTGAATTCCCCACTGATGACAGATGAGTTGGAATATGTCTACTATTTCTTGTTTATATGTTCAATGGGTCTTCGTGTCTTAGTCAATTGCCATGTTTAATATGATTATTTATTTAGTTTGGAGCTAATTTTTTGATTCACATGTGACTGTCACCAATTTCTTTTGGTTGTTGTAGGGTTTGTTCTAGATGAATATCGATAATTTCCTAACAAATAAGAAATGAGTATGACATGAATAAGAGTGAGCATGAGAGAGATGGGTTATCATCGAAACTTTTTTTTTTTCTTTTGCTTAGAGAAAGATGGGTGTTTTCGTGTTCTTAGTTAGAGTTCCAGTCTTTCACCTTGACCAGAAAAAAAAAAAAAAAAATAGTCCATAAATTATAGGTTATAACTGCTAATAGATGGCATTACAATTGCAGCTACAATGGTTATCGTTCGCTCCTTGTCTTGTTTATCATTGGCTCCTTGTCTTGATTATCATTGGCTTCTAATCCAAGTGGTACATTAGAAATCCAAGAGTTACCAAATTTGGATAAAAATTCGAGAATAACAAAGACAAAGGGAGGTACCAAATTTGCTGAAAACACCCCTCCCTTGACTTTCTTGTATATTGTGTTCTTGCTCGTTGCACTTCCCATTCAATTTTAATATCCTTAAGTTTTAGCATTTTCGGTTGACCTTTAAAAATCTAAAATCGCAGTCAAGGTAGCGATTAGAACTTGTTTAATTTTTACATTTCCAGAAAGCTAGCTAATGTTGTTATATGCGATTCATGATTTCCATCACAAACTGTCACTGATATGAGTTGTTACTACCAATTTTTGTGGGAGTGCACATGAAAAACCAACCTCAGAGCACAACACCTGTTACCCCAGGAGTTCCCAGGAAAAAAGTACCCTCAAATTCCACTGAACAACTTTCATGTCATTGTTTAGCCACATCAGTCAAGGATGTGTTCGGCAGATCAAAACAATTGTGCTGCTAAGCAAGAGCTTTTCATATAGTAGAGCAAAAAAACCACCTCCATACAACCTGGCCAAAACAACTCTGTGGTGCTATCTGAACACTTCAGTTTGAACTCGTGCTCAGTTTAGTTTAGTTGGACTCGCGCCGAATAATGCTCGAATCAACTTATCACCTTATTCGCCTTCAGGATAAAAAGAAAATCCATCTTTGACGCTGCAGTGGTCTGAGCATTTTTAAGTGCCCCTTATCTCTTATAATTTCAGCGAGTCCATTCATGATCTGTAAGCTTGACATCAGGTAACTGGAGATCTTAAAGATTCTACTGGTAATTGCTCCATCATAATCTGTTCTGTGATCAAAGTGCCCAAGTCAAAGCATGTGCTTGAGATAATATCCAGAGCATTGAGCTAGTGCTCAAGCAAAGCATGCGCTTAGTGCTGATGTCATAGGAACACCCCAAGCATCAAGCTAGTGCTGGACTTCAGCTCCTGCTCGGGTTAGAAGTGAGAACACCTGAGCATCTAGTACTCTGGTCAAGCTGGTAATTGCTTGCAGCTTCCTGGTTGCTCTCTCAGATATTCATCAACATCAACATGAATACCATATTTGAGCAGTATCTGTTGCAACTTAAGATTTGCAGTTTCTACAGGATTCATTACCCTCTTTTTTCTAAACCCAAGGACAAGTGCCTGGTGAGTAATGTAATTAGGAAAGATACCATGTTCAATCATCATACTTATCAAGGTGCATGCATCATCCATGCTCCCAAAACTACAATGCCCATGAATCAGAGTGTTGTACAGTATCAGATCTGGACGTAATCCAATATTAAGCATCTTGTGAAACAAAACATTAGCTTCTTCTATTCGACGCTCTCTACAGTATCCATTGAGAAGAGCACTGCATGTCACTACATCAGGTTTCACATCATGCTCGCTCATGTAGAACCACACAAAAAAGGCTTCCTCAAAGTTCCCCTTCTTTGAAAACCCATCTATAAGGTTTGTGAATGTGACCACATCCAGAGAGAAACCCCTTTTGATTAGCTCAAACAAAATTTCTTTTGCCTCGATTACAAATCCTCTTGTGACAAGACTATGAATGAGAGTGTTATATGTCACAATATCAGGTGAAACATTGGAAGAATTCATCATATCTAAAAGCCCAAAAACCTTTTGTAAGTGTCCCTTCCTACCAAAGCCATCCATTAAGGTGTTGAATGTAACAATATCAGGTGCCAAACCCTCTGAAATCATCTTTTGCAACGAATATTCTGCCATTTCCATGTTTCCAGACTTGCAATAAGCATCAATGAGGGATGTGTATGTGGTAACACATGGTTTGATTCCATTTTTTAACATTTTACCAAAATACTGAAAAGCTCTATCAATGTCTCTCACTTTGCAGTATCCATCAATTATAGTAGAGTAACAAAAGCAATCAGGGAGCAAGCCCAACATAGACATCTCATGAAACAGGCTAGAAGCTTCAACCATATTACCATCTGTGCATAACTTTGAAATAAAGCTATTGTATATGAAAATATTGAGGGGAGTATTGAAAATCTTCAATATGCTTATTGCTACTTCTGTCTGCCCCAGCTTACAGTGACCATCAATAATTGAACTAAGTAGAACTGGATCAGGAGAAATACCCAATTGAGTCATCTTAAACAATAAAGCGGTGGCTTCATTCAGATAAGACATCTTGCAAAGTGAGTTAATAACAATTGTAAATGAAACCACATCAGGTTGAATCCCATAATTTTTCATTTCCAAGAGCAACTTCCAACCACTTTCCAGATCACCCTCACTACAGTACTTATTAATGAATAAGCTCATCATAGCTGCATTTAAACCCATCCCTCTTGTCCGCATAACTTCCAGAAAATCCCATGCCAATTCCAACTGCTTTGATCCTAATAATGCCTGCAGTAGTGAGTTACACACCCCTTTTGAAGGAAAGATGTTTAGGTGCTTCATTTGACATGCTATTTTTAGAGCCATGTTCACCATGCCTTCCTGAATATAACCATTGACAAGCGTGCTATATATAGTTTCTAACACCCTTATTTCGCTATGGGTTTCATAAAGGACTTCTAGCAATGAATTACATGACTCCTCGTCACCATGATTTCTCACAAGATGCAATATCAGATCCACTGCTCTATGATTCAGGTTTCCAGAAACCAAAATATGTATCATTCTACATATGGTTCGTATTGTATGCTTTGATCCAGAACAGCATTCTGACCACTTGAAGAAGTATAGAACAAGTTTAGCATCCAAACTCTCCTCAAACAGATCGTTCAAAACCTCTACAATGTTCAACTGATTCAGATAGATATTATACCCATTTTGACAACCAAGATTCCATCCACGCTTTGCGAGTATTAACATTAATCTTTTCATTTCATCTTCATCTGGTCTCTCATTAATGGAAAACAAGAAACCAGTGTCAACAGGCTCACAAACGTCGTCTCCACCACAATAAAGTTCGTTTATTCCTCTAAAGTCAGTAGGGTAGCTTTTTGCATTCAGAAAAAAACCATTATCAGCAGCAACGGTATCTTCAAGTGTTGAGGTTTCATCCTCTGAAAGAGTTATGGAAGATAGTGCTGAATTCACAGAAGAATAATATCTCAGTGCACTTCTCCTCCTGAATATCAGCTTCAATTGGGACGCGTACACGTTGATGATTGACAACAAACCCGTCATCAACAACCTTAAAAGAGCGAACATAGCTGTACAAAGCAGAAAAAGAGGAAAAAACAAAATGTTTACATATCTGAATTACCATATATCCTTCGAGCAGATACTCAAAAAGAGCTTAAAACAATCACAAAATGATGAGCATATACAACCTCACTCTCACTTTCAACCCTAGTCACATGACCTGTTGTTGTGACGGGGGGTTGTATTCAACAGTTGTATAGCAACCAGAAACAAAAAGAACAAAAATAAAAATAAAATTGATCCTTTGAACCAGAACCAACTGTGTCTCATATTCATACCATAGCGCAAAAGTTTTTTTTTTTTTTTTTTTTCCATGTTGTCAAATACTAGCCACTTCATAAACTTTATGTTTTACTACTGTTGATTTGTTCAACATCTCAATCCGCAAATCAAATACAGTGCTAGCGTTTGAAGCCAAATCTCTTTTGTGGCATTTCATCGAACGATGACCAATTGCATATTATCACCAAATTATCAATCATGAGATACGTGACAAATTACATGACCTTCAGAATAGCAAATTACGCCAAAATCCAAAATCAAAACTTTGCTACTAAGTTGAATTAAAAGAATTAGAAGAAAGAACAGAAAGCTTACCATTTGGGAGATTATGCTTGCTGTATTTACTGCTGCCTGCTGAGGATGATGATTCAGTGAGAGAGAGAGAGAGAGAGAGAGAGAGAGAGAGAGAGAGAGAGAGAGAGAATTATGTTTACAGTTTGGCCGACGGAGAATAAGCAGCTGTGTTCACCGGACAGTTGAAGAGTAACTACCTTTTCCTTATTTCGACAAGGTAGTGTTTTTCAACTTGAAGCCCTGATGTTCATATGGCCAAAAGTAGGTCGATTTTTTTTTCTTTTGGGTCAATTACAAGTTTACCTCTATACTTCTGTAATTTTACATTTTGGTCTCATAACTCTATTAAAGTGATTGTACCGACTAAGTTTTATATTTTATATTATTATATTATATACTTATATAATTTATACAAATCTTAAGCCACACTACTTATTTATTTAGTTAACTTCCAATACATATATAAACATTCTTATATTGTCTTATAAGTATATATTATATATATTTATATTAGTATATATATTTTTTCAACAAAGTAGTTATATATTGGTTTTTTCTTCCATAATGGGGAGGGTCGGGGAACCCATTCCCCAATGAAGGTGGGGATGGAGAATCCCCGATATGAATATTGCGGGTATGAAGGTGGGGATGGGGGAGAAAAGCTTAATGGGGATGGGGATGGGAATGCCATATCCACCCCCGATTCGACCTATTGTCATCCCTAAAGAATTTCTTTTTTCCAAATCACTACACTAATGGGTCTCTTGCAATAATAACCCTATTATAAAAGTAGACAAAAGAGGTGGTGCATGACCACTTTTTGAAGGGTATTTTGATCAAAACAAATGGGTTTATGTCCAAGAAGTCTTCTTGAGCAATATGGTGGCCGCCGATGCTTTTGCTACTTATGGTCATCAATTTCCTTATCTTTTTGTTTGGTTTAATCATGTTCCTTCTTTGATAGCTCTTCGGATGTTGTAAGATTATATTTTTCAAACTATGATGACAAGCTTATGGCAGATGTTACTTGAACGCATAAACTCTCTTGTTTAGGCATGCGTGCTAAAATATGATCATGCATGAGTTTCGCATGAGTTTACCCTAAACCCTCATCATCATAGTTTGCTTGAACGCCTTCCAAGTGAAAGACTGATTGGTTAAAACACACGCAGTCATACTCAGATCAAGCCTCTCTCACACCTCCTTTATCGCAACAATAGTCAGAGTAGGAGTTCGCATCCATCATTTCCCCTGTTTTACCTTCAAATTACGGTTGATCCGTCTAGAAGCTAGGGCGTTGTTCACCTTTGGACACGAACACTATTCTGCTCTCAGCAGAAACCCGCCCTAACTGTTAGAACTGAAGATCTCATTTTTTTTAAAAAAACCTTGTCTAGTAATTGTTTAAGAGTTCTTGAACAAAGCTGGTTTTTAAGAGCTAGTTCTACACACGAGGATCTGAACAATTGGTATTATGTATGAGCTCTTGGGCACTCTTCCGTTGAATGACACTCCTTTTCTTAGTTTTTATTCACCATAAATTATGTTTCTAGTCAAATAATACACATACAATAAACTGTTGCTTAACTTGTTACATTTATGCATGCTGGATTATATGTCGAAGAACATGAAACAATTGCTAAATCATGGTAAGGTTAGAAGACAAATTATAGAAAACGTTCCAGGTTCTAGAAAATCCCGAATGAATTGAATATCAATCAACCTGAGTTGATTTCAAACGGCCATATAATCGAAGTTCATATGTCAACGTAATTTAACTTGAACAAGAGAAATTAAAGAGCCTTAGCTGCCTTCTAGAGCATTTACCTCTGCACCGATAATCAAAGTTCGGCTTTTGCCCTTTCCATTTTCAGAATATAAGAACAGAAAGAAAACAAGAGAAATAGAACATTTAAAAGTTTTAGATGATATTAGAATCAACTCTTGGTGCAGATAAAATTGTCAAATGTGCTTGATGTCAATCTGCAAACCCCCCTTCTAATTCTAGATAGGAATTCCAGGTGAAACCAAAGAGAGCCAAGAAAAGAGAAGCCCAAGAGACTAGAACAAACATTTAAATCTTTTTCCTTTCTTTCCTATTATCAACAAATACAAAGAATATGTAAAGGTTAATGTACAGGCTTACAACTGATCCATCCCTAAACATAAACTTGAGGAGATGTACACCTTTTTTTTTTTTGCTTTTTTCTTTTTCAAAAGAATTGATTTACTAATATTAGAACTGGCCATTTTAAACTACATGTCAAACCCACCACTATCTTCTACAAACCACCAGTACGGCAAACCTTATAGTGATACCTATACGGCCACCACAAGAAAATTTGTAATGCCCTTTCCAGTTCCACCAACCCATGAACTTCAAAAATATGCTTCCCTTTCTCTCACTACCAGAGATTCTATTTCTAACTAGAGAAAGCCTTCTCCCAATACCAGAGACTCCACGTTTACGACTAGAAGTATTCAGCAAAATATTCTTCTAACATCTTCAGCACGTACAATTCATGTTCTGGAATACTAGAGTTACTTCACACGAAACTCATGCCTGAATACTGTCAGGTTTTGGGTAAACTTGTCCCTGTTCTTTGAATCCAAGCTTCTGGTAACATCTGCCATAAGCTTGTCAAAACATTGTGAAAGCCGCTGATGTTGATCCGCTGGCTGCAGGTCAATGCAAAAAGAGTCATGTACAGGTGACAATAATTTGAAGAGATACATAGGGTTCTAGAAAACTATTCTCTTGTCAGATTTATATCGCATGACAAATGCTTGTGTTGCTAGACTGTGAAAACACATTCACGAAAAAGTCAAACTGATCAATCGTCCAAATTACAGTCTGCAACATCGCATCTTTCTCTCCCTATCACTAAAATACACGTATAGACTTGAAAAGATGATTTGGCTGTGATTTAGCACTCTTTTTGTTCGAAAAAATATATATTTCAATTTTAAATTCATTGTTACTCAAACAAAAAGTTCGTGTTTGGCCCATCCAATTAACTTGATCTTTAAAATAGTGTAAGGCACGACTGACCTGTGAAGCCAAGATCCGAACTTTCAAATCAGAGAACATCTGCAAGTTAAAGACCACTTTTCAGTAAAATATAAAGTAACATAGGATAAGTGAAAAGGTTGGGACCATCAATGCAAATCCCTTTCGGTGAAGTTTTTGGTTTTTGGTTTTCTTTCTATCTATTCTCCCATCACTCTTTCTCACTTCTTTCTCTTTCTTCCTCTCTTTCTCTCTCATGAAAAACAAAACTAAAAAACTTTATCAAATGCAACCCAAGTAGTTTGGGGTTTCAGCTAATTTGGCCATGCTGATACAAGAAGAATTAACAAAGTTGGCCCACCACAATGAGTTGAACAAAAACATAAAAGGCACTGAATTCAAACATGCAACTTCTCTATGGAAACGCAAAGGAAGAGCATCCTTTCGTTGGTCAGGAAGGCCATGAGAACAGAGAAAGGTTAAAGACTATATATAAATACTGTTGAGACACAAGAGAAACGTACAACATTTGAATATGTTCTTACATTATGAAATGCACAGTGGAGGAGAGTACCATACATAATAGGAGGATCCTTCAAGATTAACAGTAAATAGAGAGAGAGAGAGAGAGAGAGAGATCTGCTCTGTTTCCAAGAAATGTACTAAAAGCTGAATAGAGAAAAGAAAACATTCTTTTCAATTGGCAGAAGAAAAGTACAAGCACATACGCACACACAGCACGAAATTGAATAGTGTATAAGATGAAGGTAGAATGAACTGATTGATAAGGGGCATTTAAGAAGCCGATGTTGCACATTACGTGTTGTTTCTGTGGCTAAAGATTTGAACAAGGTAAACTACGAAAGTAAAAGGCCACACATGCACTCAAATAAAAGTATCACACAGAGAACAGGAAATTGAATAGTGTATCAGATGAAGATAGGATGAACTGATTAATAAGGGGCATTTAAGAAACAATGTTGCACACATTCCTGTTGTGTTTGTGGCTATAGATTTGAGCAAGGCAAAATATGAAAGTAAAAAGCCACACATGCGCTCAAATAAAAGTATAACACAAACACACACACACACACACACACAGAGAAAAGAAAATTGAATAGTGTATCAGATGAAGGTAGAATGAACTGACCAATAAGGGGCATTTAAGAAACTGATGTTGCACGCACATGTGTTGTGTGTGTGGCTAAAAGTTTTGAACATGGTAAAATATGAAAATTAAAAGTCACACATGCACTCAAGTAAAAGTATCACCTGCTCACTAATAAGTATCAAGCTGAGCATTGGTCTGCTAAGACTCCACTGGTTGCCACAGTCCTCGAATAAAACAATCTCAAATAGCGTCTTCAGTATCTTTACATATAAAAGAAAAAAACAATCAGATTATTAATATAACCTAAGAAATTGAGCAATCATGGAGGAACAAAATAATAAAAAGTCATCAAAGTTTGGAAACCTAAAGAAAGAGTAAGCGTATTCAATTCACTTCATATACATGGGGTATGCAAGTGATTTCATGCAGAAGTTTGACACGAGACCAAAAACTATAATCATCATTGACGGCACATAATTCACACAAAATGCTATTCTGAACACTAAACTTTTTCAATATTGTAAATTACAGACTTTCAAGTTTCAAGATTCTATTCAGCTCTGTAACAAGGAAAAAAAAAGTTTTCCATTCTGAATACCAAACTATAACCACCTAATTCCCAAAAAAAACCCAACCCGAAGTCCACAAGAGCATATATACATCTAGACCTCGTCCTCTTAACGGTGAGGCACACAAACACTTGATTCACAGACATCCAGACATGGGACTAATTGAACTAAAAAAATGCAAAACATATGTATACAAGTCAATTGGATTTATGCATTTCCTCAAGTTATTATGTGAGACAAGAGCAAACACTTAAAATATTGGAGCTCAATGCCAAAGAAAAGCATATCCACTTAACTAAGCACAAAGTGTAACATAACCCAGAAATTAGAGCAACAACGTACAGATCCCCACTTACTTCTGGAAACAAATTGGGGCAGTCTGAAATGTGACGAGCAAGATTGACCGCAGTAGGTAATGTGGGGGCCTCACCCATGGTGATGTTGTTGAAGTAGAAAGCAGCCAAATTATCAACAGCAGATGCACACTAGCGCAAAAGGTAAATTTTAGGATTGAATAATGAAAATAATGAAAAATATGATTGCGGATGAAGAAAAGTAACTGGTTAGTTGGTATAAGCACATTTCTACTTGAGATTCCTTTTTTTTTTTTGGGACAAAAATTGCTTGCCAGAAACTTTATTCGGTGGAATGAATTTTTTAAGTAATTTTGACATTTGTTTTCCAAATAAACATTACTATTCTATTTCAGTTCCAATAACCACAATACCCAGATTTCTACTAGTACAGTGTTGGCTGGTTGGGGGTTAACACTTGGGTATTAGCAGTCACTAGCCATTGATCATCTGAGGCGTTGCCACTGACTGGCTGGTAACCTGTTGAAAGTTGCCAAAGACTGCCGAGGGTTAGGCAAGAAATTGGACTTGAGGGAGTAGAACTGGTGGCAATGAAAGGTTTAATCTTATTCCAAAACCAGACTTGTACCCTTGAGAAGCAAAAGTTATTTTCTACATTTCAGACTAGTTTTCTTTTCACTTGGACACATTTTCTATGACTGATCTTCTAGTTCTGAACAAAAATTGCAAAAAATGTTCACTCATAAGTTATTTTCTGACAACAATTGAAGTAAAAAATTTGAGACGTGCAGATAATGATAGAAGAGTTCCTCCGCCCATAGAAGTTGGCATAACACGTACCTGTGATGAAATACTTGTATCTAGACCTTTAAGCCCAGATTCAAGGGATCCAACTATATGCATAAAAGTAGTGGTATCCAGATTCAGCATATAAACTATATGGCTGTTGAATAAAACCTCCAAGAATGCAAAGTAGGCCCTTGTCAGCTGCACATAGAAGAAAATCTAAATAAAGATCTTCCTACAAATTTCAAGCAAGAGAAAAAACTCAATGCAAAAGAAAACTAAAGAGCATGATATGTTTAAAGTATAAAAAAAGCATCCACATGATAAAATTTTCAGCAAGGACTAGAAGTTCAGAACCATGCTTTTCAAACAACAGCATTTTCTCATTTCCCATTTTTTCTTCGGACAAATAGAAGGAACTAACTTTTTTGTTTCTTATGTTTTATTAATTCTTAATTTATAGTTTGTTCCAGAAACTGTGGTTAACCCTACAACCTATATGAAATACATCATAATTCAAGACTATAGCATATTCATATTCTGTGGAAATAATTGATGGGAAATGGCTGTGGGTGACTTGTTGGAGGTGTTGCAGAGTCTTGTGACCAGCCTGTACAAGATTATTTCCAAGGTATTTGTTTAGGAGATCAAGGGATTGCATGGCACATCTATTTCCACTTCCCAGCCATTGTTATTATAATTTTAATTAGCCTCCAAAATTTCCACTGACATTTGGTGGACTCTGAGGCTCTCTTCCACAATTTCCAGCAAAAAAAACCTAGGTGTCGACATAATTTCAACAAAATGGTGGAAGGATATACCCTATACCAGGTTTTGGTGTCAGAATGACTGAAACACCTAATTTGGCTGAAGTTCAAGCACGTTCCAACTTCATTTACAATCATTTAAAGTAGTATTAAATACTAACTATTCATTAAAAAATACTAAGTTGGTCCACTTTGAATGATTCGCAACAAATTCCAATTCCTCAGAATTTCCTTATTAGCTAGAATCTCATATTCTGCACCACACACACACACACACACACACACACAAAACAAGTAGTACCCACAAAATCAAACTTAGAAGATGGAGTATGCACACATACAGGCAGACATTCAAAACCATATGCTTCTAGTTAAAATAAATCCAACCAGGTATTCAAAACTAATAGATGTCGAAAGAAGACTTGCAACAAAAGTTCATGTACCTTACGGAATGCCAATATATCAGCCAAAGGAATTGATAATGTCATCTTCAGTGCAATATCAAGTGCATCAGAAAGAGCTCTATCACCATATAGCTCAAACACCCCAAAGTTAACATAATTTCCAGCAAGAGCTGTTATTTGGCAACAACACACTAGAATCAGTTCATAACATAACATTTCTACAAGCTATTTATTTATTTGTTTTAATATTCAACCAGAAAAGCAGGGAAACAGCCACTACAGCATTTCTAACTAAAAACTAGTATTTGCAATTCTGTCCTAGAAAAAAAAAAATTAAATTGAATGTACAACTCTGAAAGAGAACTTTATTTTGTTGTCTCCTGTTTTCAATTTGAAAAGAATAGCAGTAATAGAAGAAGAAGAAAGAGTTGGGATGCTCTTATTAAAACAGAGGCAAATAACAGAAATGAAAAACAAAATCTAAACATCAGTTTTCTTATGGTATCTGCAATTTATTCACTTCGAGCTTATTTGTTGAACTACACGAATTGATGGGGTTTCTCCAATTATCTTCATAGACTCTTTAGCTTGTCTTTGTTAGGGTCACATTATTTTTTTGTGTAATCATATTTCTTTTAAGAATTTACATACATAAAACATTGATGCATGTTCAGTCTTTCCATCTCTAAACTTCCCCTTTTTTTTTGTCTTTTTTTTTTTTTTTTTGACAACCCAGAACTCCACTTTGTCAGCTTCCAAACTGGGGCCCACCTGCCGAACCCTACAATCTTTTTGGGGCAAGGAAACTCTGGCAATAATTGCGAGATAGGTACCTCAGTGAGTTTTGAACCCCAAACAGGCGGTTCCCCAACAAGTCCCCCAACCACTGGACCACAACTCACGGGTTAAACTTCCCATTGAATAAATTAAATTGTTAAGGTCGCCCATGATTCAATCAATATTTCACGGTCTCACCTTTAACATGCCTTTCTTAAACCCACATTACTGTTACAAGAAACAAGAGGTTCATGGTCTCACCTCTCGTGAGAATAGTTAAAGAAATCCATATTCCCTTGTATTTGAAGGCATATATATCAGCAACATTTGGGAGAGACAAAATCCTTGACCCATAAGCAACAATCAATTTACTGACTTCTCGGAAAAGAAGTATGCCATTAGGAGAAGATGAGTCAAAAGTCAAACGTTGGGCTTTGTTCAGTACAAACTCAGCCATGAATTTCAGTAAAGGGGTGGTCACCTGCAGCATTAAGTATTGAAAATTTGAGAAAAGAATAACCATTATTTATAACCATTGACTTTGGAAGAAATAAATAAGGAACCAAATGTAGATGGACATGCCCATAATACAGAGAGAGATTTGTACAGGACTGGAAGACAACAATGATATCAAGAGATAAGTATTTAATTCTACCTGATCAACAAGCTACAAGATATAATGCAAAGGGGTTGTTGAACAAGAAACAGGCATTTGCATTTGCTTCACAAGACATTTATTTATTTAATTTTAATAAAACCTTTCTGAAAATGTGGAAATCCTTAATTAGTACTAATGGTTCAGTTCCCAGAGTATGAAAGTTTAGATAACTCATTGTTGGCTTAACCACTTAAGACATTAGAACTCTGTTGAATTTCTCGATAAAGGAAGAAGTTAACATATCCTTTACCTCTGGTGTATCAGACCAGTGCAAAATGCCTTTCAAAAGAAGTGGCATGTGTGCGGGGTACAACCAATCAAACAGAAGCCCATAAGTTCTGCGACTGAAGATATTCAAAGAGAAGAGCATAAGAAAAATATTATGTTACTCAATTCAAAAAATGAAGAAGCATTTACCTATTTGTGGCCATGGCAATTCCTCTAAGGTCTCTCATCAGCCCAATTAACGCATACTTTACAGCATCAGTACGAAACATTGAATCAGGAGTTGATTCCAGATTGATGAAAACCTAAAATACCACATATAGTACATGAGTAACTAAAATTAAACCCTACAAAAATAATTAGCGTTGGCAATACACAAATAGCAACAATCTTTCTTCAAAGAACTCAAGCAACAATGACTAATAAACAGAGAGGACCAAGAGGATTTTTTTTAGAAATTAAAACAAATGTGAGGTAGAAGTGGGTTTATTGTGGGATAAGGTCTGGGATTTCCATTTCTGCTAGGGTTCAGGAAATACCATTTTAATTTATCCATATGGATTTGGAATTTTGCAATAACTTAAGAGATTGTTTTCTTGTAGTTGGCTTGTAACAATGAGTAGCTGTTATTCTATATTTTCTTGATAGCTGGACCCCTTGTTCAAGTTCATTGTTCTGGTTTTCACTTTCATTAATAAAATTCATTCTTATTCAGACGACTGTATAGCAGGTTTGTAAATTCTCCCATATTATGAGAAAGAAAACCACACATTGATAACCAATAGCGAACTTAACACTAAAATCAGTATGGTCAAGTATTTTAATGAAGAGTGCAAGAAAACATGTGCAGATTATACAGCATGCGCATAAGCAAAATTTGTGTGTGTGTGTGTGTGTGAGAGAGAGAGAGAGAGAGAGAGAGAGAGAGAGAGAGAGAGAGTACTTGCAGAAGTGGATCCATGGAAGATTTAAATTTCACAGGGCTGTCTTCCATGAATATTAGCCAACCAATTGTGTAATAGAAAGTTGTTCTGCTGCGAGAACATCTATACTCTTCTAGAAATGGGAAGTGCTCCCTCTGAAAAGAGACATTCAAGATGAGAACTTTTCAGACAAGAGACTCAAGATTTTCAAATCAAAGCTGTAAACGTAAAAGAAAGACATCTCAGATCTGGATTTACAGTGTGATTGGCAACTATAAATTTGACAGTATCCAACTTCAAAAGTAGCTTTCCAGTCATGTATCTGCCAAAAGAATTATAGTGGTACATTAAGTAAGCACCATTAAGGGAAATGAGGTTCTCTTAAATCAACAAGCAACTCCAATGCTCTAAACCAAATACTGAAATAACAAAACTAACCCAGATGCCAGCTCCAAAAATAAACTCAGGGTGTGACCAATGACCTCCTCACTCTGAGAATAGGCAAGGATTAAAATGCAAAACAGAATAAAGAAAAGTATCTAACATAAGCAAAGGATGAAAACTATTTCACCTCAGTATAACATTTCAGGTTTGTAGCAATCTTGCCAACAATCGCATTTAACATTAAAAGATGATCCTGAAGTCCAAGAAGCTCAGAAAGGCGGGCATATAACTGCTGCAACAAAAGGAGAAGCTTCAAGCGCTATGTTAACATAACTTTAAAGAATGGAAGGGAAAAATTAATTACCTTTGAAGAATGCATGGCCTGATCACCCACATAAGACTTCCGAAAATGTTGAAAGAAGGTAAGGATTGCACGATCTAGTCTTTGCTTGCTTATTTCACCATATCTCTGCCAAATGACAGAGCGATTAAAAGAAAGTAAAGAAAGGTGAACAACGTTACAAGTTGCCTCCTTATTAGGAATTTTTTTATTTTTAAGAGAAACAAAGTTTTATTAAAGATCTAAAATCACAATACAAAACTTAGTGAACCAGAAGTCCACCATCAAATTGATACAGCCCTAACAAAAAAAATTCTCTAACATATACTTCATACATTGTAATACAAACTTTAAAAGCTATCCTGCAGCATCACCCCAGTCTAGTACAATTGCAGAAATGAAAGATCTAAAAGCTAGAGAAAGAGAAGCCCATAAGGATGCCCAAAACCTGACTCTTTTCCAAGAATTCTCTTCTACATCCCCACTATAGTTCTCGAAGATTCTCCTATTTCTCTCTAACCAAAGTACTCAAAAGATAGCTAATTTCTTGCCTTATTTCCATTGCAAAAAGACATACTTTTCAGAAAGAAGGTGACTAAGGAATAACCCAATTAACCCGCCTCAATGCATATGAACAGTGTAAATACAAGCGAGGTTGCTTATTTAATGTGTGTGGTAATTAATGCATAATGCAATGGAACCAACGGGTACGTTTGTTACTTTTTCTTTTTCTGGAAAATATAAACTATATTATAGTTTCATAATAAATACTATTTTGTTTCTGTATCTGTATCCTAGTATTAGAAGGTAAGATTAATTTTATATCAAACCATGACATGAAAAACCACCAAATTAGGCAGAGAAAGATAAGAATAATGTAGCATTAGAAGGTAAATATTCACTTCAAATCTAAAATTTAAAAAGGTAGTCATTCCTGCTGCTGTACCTGGCTGTGTACCCCACTGTCAGTGACATTTATTAATTGCAAGATACGAGCCGAAAGTTCCGCATCGAGTACTTCTTGTGACTCAGCACTGCACAGGAAAAATGTAAAACCATAAATAAAAAAATTGTAGTAACAATACCATGGTACACTCTGCATTGAAGGGAAAAGATAAATGAAGAAAGGAAGAACTGTAGTTTTTCTTTAGATTGGAAAAGTAGTTTTGTTTTCTTTACCTGCACCCAGTACATTGTTTTATCTTAAGAATTGCAGCAACAATATGAACAATCCAGGCAAGTTTGGCTTCAATAACAGAGAGGTCACTGTTATCACTGGTCTGCACTCGAGCTCTTTCCTATTTAATTCAAAAGAATTTATCAAAAACATGAAGTCAACAAATTTTTCTTTTTAATTTCCAAAAGGCATCCTTCACTATAAATGCTCATACCGTATATATTTGCAGAATAGGCTCCACTATGTTTATTATGTACAAACTACTGCTTTCATACTGCAATCCAAAGAAAGGTGGTCACAAGACCAATTTTGACAAAAACAAATCAGTTCCACATGTCAATGTCAGGATACATCTTTAAATGCAATTCTATGTACAAAAATAGTCCTTTAACCATTTGCAAAACAATATTTTCTTGAAACTGAAAAAGAGACAAGCGCATATTATTTGTAGAGGCTAGACCTGGAATCTACAGAGGTAAGGAAAACAATCCAGCTGATCCTGAAGAAGTTCAACATTGTCTAATGGGTTCTCAGAAAGATCATCTGGCGATCCATCCTGTAAATAGTAATAGAAGAAAAAGAGAGTGTTGTCTCAACTTTGAAAGTGAAATTATAATATTGACCCAGAAAAGCTTTTGGTGTATACCTGAACGGAATTAAATCTTGATGTGATGAAACCTTCAGTAATTTTAGGCACAAATTCATCAAGCAAGCTGGGTGCATCGCCTTTCAAGTATGGTACAGATGTCACCAATCTAGACCATAGTCCTAAAAGGTAGTATACACTGCTGCTGGCCCACTGGCAAGAAGAAAAAGTTTGTCAGTAATTCAAATTGCAATTTTTTAATCCAGATAATTAGTTCTGGCCACCAGGCGCTATAAACACACTAGGACAAGTAATATTTATCGAATGAAATTTTTGACTTTATAGCAAAAGCAAGAGCAATGTATCTGTTGGAAACACAGAAGAAGAATTAGTAGCAGGTTATCAAACCGCCCGTGTAAACGAGGTGCTCTGCCTAACTGAGCTATAGCCCTTGTGCTGTCTTCTATCTTTATTGATTTTTTACTGTTTTACCTTCAAGGGTATTTTTGTGAGTCGAAGTAAGTAATTAAAATATAAACAAACTTCGGTGGCCTCATATTGAAACCAGCAATTACAGCAATATTATTTTCTTCTGCATCCATGAAGCACAGATGGTAGTGCTAAGATAGATGGTAAAAGTGACTACATCAAAACAGAACAAAAATTTGTGAATTAAAGAAACATTAGGATTGACAATGAAGAACTATACGATAAGAGTGACTAGACTTATATGGTATGACATACAATATAGACTACTAGATGCACTTAACTAAAGGAAGACTAATTTAAATAGAAGGAAAAAGATTGTGAGGCCAATCAAGGCTCACATGGGTTGAAGTAAAATGAAAGGATCTACAAAATTTAGATTTAAAAGATAGTATAATATATAAGAAGGGTAGATCAATTGCCGACCCCATACGTGGGACAAAGGCAAGGGTGACACTAATTTATCGTGGAAGTGTTTTCATTTAACAGCCTAATATGCAACAATCTTTGGGTAATGCTTAAAATAAAGGGACGAAAGCCAGTCAACCTTCCAGGATTGTAAAGACTTTAATGTGAACTCTGCTACTAAACGAATCCAGTCACTATAGCCTTCCACATTCACAAGCTCTGACAACTGCAACAGATTTTAGAAATTCAATGAGCATGAGCAAAAAGTTGATCAACTCAAAGCAAGATTTGCATGCCAGAAAAAGAAATTCATAATCAGCATGAGAAATTACAAGCTATGTACACAATCTCACATTAAAATTCACCTTTTCAAGGTACAAAATCATCACAACAATAACCCCCTGAAGATAATCATTGTACATCAAAACAGATAGAGTAAACTGTCGAAATCCCCCCTGAAGTTGTAGCTAATTTTGGATATGCCCCTTAACCTTTTTTCTTAGAATACCCTTAAGCAATGAAATTAGCCAATCTACCCGCTACTGTTGAATTTTCTCACATTTTCTGTTAAAGAATATCATGTACCCAGCACCATCCCTGCAGCCTTCTCTCTCTTCCCTTCCTCCCTGCCTCAAATTCCATCTCAGGAACACCATGGCTTCATCACCATCACCACCACAACCCACGAAGCCACCACCCCCACCCATGGGTCCACCATCACCAACGCAGCCACCACCCAAACCCCAACCCATTTCTTCTTATTCTTTGAAACCCCACAACCCACCACCGAATTAATATCAGAGAGAGAGGTAGTGGGGTGGTTTGGATGAGCTGAGGGATGGGGAGGTGGGTATGGGTGGGAGACGAAGGGGTTGGAGGCTTGAAGCCGAGGAGAATAGGGTGGGTGCTTCTTCTTCTTTTTTCCTTCTTTTTTTCTTCTTTTTTTTCCAAAAAAATAATGTTTTTAATGATTGAAGTGTCACATGAGAGGCCTGTGACCCTTTTTAACAGCAAATTGGATGAAATGTAATGCATTGGATGGTAAGGGGAAATTGACTGTTTTTAACAGTTCAAGGGAAATTTATTCTAAGAAAAAAGGGTTAGGGGGTGGATCGAATTCAACAGTTTACTCTAACAAATATCCAAAATAAAATGTAGACCACACACGCACACACGCACACACGCACACACGCACACACACACACACACACACACACACACACACATACGTAGTTATATGATTAACCAAAGATACCAAAAATGACTCTTGGGTATTTCTTACCAAAGAAAAAGCCTGATGTCAAAATTACCAAAAAGAATAAGATTTACCTGATAATTCACTCGGAAACGTCCCAAAAGACGACAATATTCATGATAATTATCATGATCAGCAAGACCTGATTTCAGTCCAAACGAATCATTACAAACCAAAACCCAACAGATGAAACATATAATTCTTAAATTAACCAATCAGATTTCGGGCCAGTCGTTTACAGTATTAACTCAATAGCTGACAAGTGTCTAAAACTCGGAAAAAGTAAAATATAGATCAAAGTTTTATTATACTAAGGCATAAAGCGAGGCGTTTTATGGAAACCCTCATGAGGCATAAGTCTCGCTGCATTTAATGCCTTAAATCCCTATTATTATTATAATAAAATGTATATATATTTGGGTCATAGGCATTGATATAAAACGTATGGCTGAAATAAATAAAAATTGGGTCATGTAATGATGTAAGTATATGGGCTGGGACCATAAGAGAAAACTTATTAAAATACCAGCCCACAAGTGAAACACTATGTTTCACTAGCCCTATTCTTCTCTGCTTTTCACTAACCCCATCCCCCACCAGCATCTCTCATCTCTCACCGGCGTTGACGTCGTCTGGTTGCTCCCTCATCTCTCTGGTCAGATATGGCTCATATCTGCCCAGATCTAAGCTGTTGGGGGAGAAACAGACACACGGCGAGTGCAGACGCACAGCGCCTCTTTGCACCTCCATCACGCACAAATCGTGCCTTGACAGTGCCTCCTTTACCTTGGGCTCTGAGTTCGGCGCTCCGATGCATAGGGAATGCACCTCGCAGTGAAGTGTGCCTGATGTGCGCCTTTTAAATCATTGATATAGATACAAATCCTAGCCCCAATCAATAAATGGCAAAGACTACAACCTAGAATAAGTATGGGTAAAAATCGTCCATAGTTTTTCATGCAAAAGCGTAAAAAAGCAAAACGGGAAAACAAAATAATATCTATAAGTTTATAAAATATATACATATACAGTAAGTTTCTAATAAGTATTATATCTAAGGAGTTAATAATTACCAAAAATGTACACAAACAAATTATTTTCCATTCATCATCATTAGAGTACAATATACATTACAAACAAACGGCAACAGAAAAGGGACAAGCCAACCGCACCTTGCCCAGTTTGTAGGATTTCTTTGGTTCCTGTCATTAAATGGGCCAAAAACTTAGAACGGGCGGCATCATTTGTGAACAAAGAACGTCTAACAGAGGCTAGTCGCACCAAGCACTCCAGTGCCTAGAAAGAACCATAGTGAAAACTCAATGTCAAGGCATTAAACAACAATAAAAACATATATTTAATTGGTGGGCGAAGAAAATTTATACTCCAACAAACAAAGACCAATGCATATTACATGGGGGGGGGGGGAAAGACTTCCACTGCTGTATGCCTGCACATACATGAAGTAACTGTATGTGGTTGCAGTTATCGGGAACTACTAAAAATGTTCTTTCAGAGGATGTACTTTACACACAAAAACAAAAAAATAAATAATTAAACCAAGATAAAACATTTATTAGCATTATGACAAGGATCCATCAACAACATATCCGTCATCAGCAATAAATTAGCCCGAAAGAGACAGTTTTTTTTCTTTATTCAGTATTAGTACTTGCTAGTAATATTCTTGATATATGTCCTTATGTAAATTATACAAATTGACACGGAAAGCATTCCCAATCATTCAGAGATAAATTGAACCTCGTTCTGGGCTTTAACTACTCCAGTGTTTCGTGACTTGCGATTCTTTCTTCTAAACATGGACAGCAAAGTTTCTCTGTCTTAAGTTTCTTGATCGTAGCTTAGGTGGCTTTATTCTGCTTACAGCCTGGTTAGGTGCTGTTTTGTGTTACACTCCTGGTGTCTAGTTTTTTGCAGGTTGAGGGTTGTATCTTTTGGGTGGACAGCTGGTGTACTCACCATTTTCTACTAATATAAGATTACTAGGTTTCCTACTTAAAAACTATATGCATTGACCTAGTTACCTTTTTAAATCGCAAAATTTACTGAACATCTTACAGATCACACTTAGATAAATATTCATAAAAACTTTGTGCATTAATACAAGCTCAGCAACAGTTATTGCTACTGGCCCAAAACACACCATAAATTTGGAAAATACCTATAGGCCAAACATTATCTAAGACAACTTATAATGCAACCAATGTAAAAGCAAAAGATTGACTAGGTGGGCATACTAACTACGAGAAATTTGCAATCTGCCTGGTTTCAGTAGTTGTGAGAATGTTGCTGCTATAGACCTTCCATAGCTAAGGATTAAAATATACATACCCACACATATAACAGTACTCAGGACTTACAGAAACATTGATGGAAATATCAATATCGGTCGAAATATCACTATTGGTGGATATATCGATATTGGTAGAGGTATCAGTATCAGTGGAAATATCAATGAAAATAAATAAAAATTACCAAAATTTGCTTTAAGACAGAGAAATTTAGAATGGAACATTAAGAAATGTTACAATCAACACTTCATAAATTAGGCATTTAATCCATGCTAGACAGACGGCATGTATAATGAAAACAATACTTGTGAGTGATCTATATACTCTTTAATAATTTGTGTATACAATTTGTATCAGATATATATCAATTTTGTTTTCATTTGTATAGAATAGAATTGTATAAGTTTTACAACAACTTGGATTAATTATTTATTGATTTGACAAATGAATTTTTATCGGTTAACAAGGATTATATTGAGAATATTTTAAGTAATATGGGTTATATTTGTCAATACAGAGTATTTGAATAATATTGATCACGTCCTACATTCATTGGTTGTGAATGGTAAACAGCCTCGCCCCAAAATCGTTAGCCCATTTAGTTTACTCATGTGTTATTGAGATGTTTAGTTTACTGGTTAACACTTCTACTTCGTTGCCGAAATTTATCTTAAATATGTTGGTTTTGAGAGAAATTCCACTGAAACACTGAAATACTACCCAAAGAGCTGATAAAACCAAAGTTTCTCCGATGTTCTGGAAAGATAGGATATCTAGAACCTTGTTCATCATGGGGTGAAGCTTTCCTACTTGTCCATTGGAGATTTTTCTACTTTTACCTTGCAGGTGTATTGGGTTCACAGTTAAGGACTTTTTTTTCTTATTTCAGGGGGAATGCAGCTTTGGGGTCCAAGGCAGAATATTAACTGCAGAGAATTTGTTACCACAGAGCCATTTCATCACCTGACCAGCTATAGCAGAATGGGCAAGGCAATGAGTCTTCATCACTACATGGTTGCTGGGATTATAAAATTGAATAAAAAGAAAAAGAAAGGGATGTCCCTTATTCAAGAAGGCATTTTCTTCACTGTCGCATGGTTGATGGAGCTATAAAGGACAAAAGAAAGAGATTTTGACTAAAAGAACTCAGCAATGTACCTTGTAGAGTGGTTCCAAAGGCTAAAAGTGGAGTACTTAGCTAGAAAATATAGTAAAATCACCAGTTGTTTTGCACTGTTCTCAACTTTCTTCATCTTGTATTTCTCACTTACTCCTAGGTTCTTGCTTATCTAATTTTAACCTTAAATATGTCATTCATTTGTGGATCATATAGCCTTTAATCGCTTAGGGGACCGTGCTGCATATGATCTTGGTACTTGGGCAACTTCATATGTTTCTTTGAACTATTAAAACAACAGATGTTTTACTGGTTTCTTTTTTTCCCTTTTTCCTATTCTTTTCATCGGTATGCATAGGAATCAGGATAATTAACATGATGTACAAGTTCCATGACATGCATAACACCCTCATAACTCTTTTTTCTTTTCTTTTCCCTTTGAAAAGAAGGAACTTTAATATATCACAAAAACAACTACACAAGCAATGGACAAGAAATCCATTTCAGCATCCTCATAACTCCAAATATTTCTCAACCAAGTTAGGTTAGTTCACTATTAAAAATCTTTGGAGTTATGAGGATGCTGAAATGGATTTACACGATATAAAAAATCCAAATATGCTAAACATTGATGAGCACAGTATCATGCCAAAGTAAATGCCAGTTAAAAACTTGACAAAATTAAAAGAAAGTGTTGGAAAAAAAAAATGTGCCTTCAATCAACCGATACAAAACTTCCAATCACAGAAATCATCAACAATTAGTTCAAACAGAAAATTACATATACTAACCTCCTTTGAAAGGGGAGCCTTTGTAATGGCGTAGTAATCAAAGAATACTTGAAGTGTTGATGGATCCTCCAAAACTGACCTCCAAGCAGATGGAATCTGTAAAATTACTAGAAAATTATTATTTATGATCCACTACAGAAGGGACTCCTTGGAAGACCTTCAAATGGTTAAAAATCCAAAACAAAAGAGGAAAATACCTGAACAGTACCAAATTCTTCAGAACTTTCATCAATTGATGTCCCAACAAAATCAAAAGATAAACATTTAAGCGAAAGAGAAAGAGCCAACTCTTGCAATCGACTTGCAACTGTGCATCACAAGAAGTACAATATTAGAAAGCAGTGGTAAGGGAGAAACCCAAACAATTTCAGAACGAACGTCATCATATTACCATTAGTTTCCAGTTGACGCAATGAAGTTAAGGATATTTGGAATATTTGAAACAGAGACTGATCCCTGAAGGAGCAGGCAACCCTCCGATGATGAGTTGAGGGCAACCCAGGATTAGGCTGACCATTTAGTAGTTTATGAACATAGAGGCAAATGTTAATCAGTATATATTAAAAACTTGGATAGTTTGAAAACGAGAGGCCATTTGATGGAAACAAAACAAAAGTAAGTTCAATTCTTATTTGCAAAATTGAGAAGTGACTTCGAATCAATAGTGAAACTAAATCAAATAACAACATGCCTACATATGTTCGACCAAGGGCAAACTTTGAGTGCTCAAACTAAACCTCTATTGATGTTCATGAAGAAGAAAATCAACAAATAAATATTCAAAACACATACATTCATCTAACCATGCAAGGATGCCTTAAAGAAACTACAGGATGGTAGTAAGACAAGAGTAAATAACCAACAACAAAAAAAATCAACGAAACTTTCTGTAACTAAAAGGTAATATATTCCCTTAATGATGATAGACTGACGGAAAAAAAGATTGAAGTCTAACCTGATTCATCTCAGACACAAGTTGGCTCAATATCTTCAAACCAATGGCATAGTGATCAGATGTTGCCTGGTAAAATAAATTGTTTGTGAGTTACAGTTATCGGCAAAATGTACTGACTAGAATATATAAAATAGGGAACACAACCGCTTCAATCTCTAAGTAGTAGCACATGTACTCAATATAAGGAGTAGCACACATACTCACATGTAGTAGCACAGTTCTAATAGACCAATATTACAAAGCAAATTGATCACATGAAATTCAATACAGTATAAGAAATTTGCTTACTGAGAAGAGAAGAAATGAGAAGCTACTAAGTATTAGAGCTTGGTTTTTGGCATTGATTCAGTGGCTGGGACCTTTGGTTAATTTCAAAACTGAAGACAAATTTGTTGGTTATTTGTCTGGTATCAGGAAATATTAGTAAATATGGGATATCGGGGTGATTGGGGATATATTGCCGATAAGAGGGAAGAAATAGGCTTACTCATCCACCCCACCCCCCCGGTATCTGTATCAACACCTAAAAAAAAGGGATATATCAGCCCATATTTTCATCCTTGGATTGAACTACAGTCTGATGGTTGTGTTTTCAGTGGTGTGGACAAAAAATGAAATAGAAGAATACTCGAAAAGTATGCTGGTGAGGTTGTGGGGATTTTGTGAGATAAAATTCGATTTTGGACCTCTCTATAGGATTCAGTTTCTTTTATGTTTTGTGATGTACCATTGTACTATATATATGCGAACTGGAAAGATGTTGGCAGTTAAGATTCTTTTTATCTTAGATTCAATGTAATGCGGTTTTGTTGTATGTGTCCTGGTTGATAGTGTTAGTATTTTTATTCAGTGGTTGATAGTGTATGTTTCCTGGCTGATAATGTTTGTTCAAAGTATTTTTATCTTAGATTCAATGCAACAGCATTGCCACAGAATCCTAAAATTTTCAGTATCAAATGACGAACAGAAGTTCATGATGAAAATATATGCACATTTAATATGCACACATACATAAATAAATATGAAGGTTAGTACAATAGACCATACAAAAGAACATAGATTGCTGAGTACTTGAAGAAGTTACAACTACAAGCTATAAACAGAAAGTCCCATCACCTGGTTCAAGAAGTTCATTGACTCTTTCACCACTTCCCGAAATCGATCATCATCAAACCACCCAAACTTGGTGAGTCGACATAAGAGTTGGATTAAGGATGCAGTCACAAATGGCTGCAACTCAGGTCCTCTAGTGGCCAAATAGTTAATAAGGTAACTCCCTACACAAATTTCCACATTGTTCAATTTCATACATTGAAGGTAAGATGCAAACAAGAAGAAGAATAGCAAACAGATAAAGTCAGGGAGATTACGAATATCAAGACGAAGCTGCAGAGCAAGGCTATGGTCAGTGACTTGCTTCAACAAACTAGAACTTGCTAGCATCAACGCGTACGGAGTCACAGCATTGTCCAGAATGTATTGGCACTGTGAAATGTATTCGATGTTCACAGAAAAGCATTTGAGAGTGTTCTCAGCGTGGGCTCGTTCAACAGAGTCCTGCGAATTGTACAGCCTCTCACACAAAGCCTCCAGTTGCCGTAACCCTTCCATCGCTTCAAAAATCCTATCATCAACGTCAGGTTCAGATTCTCAGCACAAGAAATTAAAGTAATCAAAACACATACACAAAATAGTAGCAGCATCTACTTTAGCCCAATATCAGTTTCCAAGAGATGAACAGTTCAAATGCCAGAGACAAAACAATCATAGGTTTTCTCAGAAACCAAACAGAGCAGCCCAATAAATTTGCAACTAATTTCAAATGAAAAACAAAATGGAAAAGCATCAGTTCTGAATCTGCACAAGTAAAAACAGAAAGAGAAAAGCATCACGGCATTGTAGAAGCCATGCAAATGATCCTAGGAGATTGAAATTCACAGTAGAACAATCTCCCAAGACAGTGCCAGAAGGCGGTTGTACCTTTTGCAGTGGATCTGAGATCGAAACCCTAGCGCCCAGTGGTCCTAATGTTGCATTGAAAATGGGAATTTCGACCGCACAAAGATATATTGGGATTCTTTTGGTGTTGGTATTGGATTTTCTTTATGCCCTGGTGCCTTGTGAAGGAGTCTACAATGGCGAGCAAGCGAGAGCACAAATGTGAGTTTTTTTTTCTTTTTCTATAGAAACGGGCCCCTTAAATTTAGACACGGCACGCACGAATATATATCAGTTCCTAAAATTAAATAAATAAATAAAAATTATTAGCTTAATTAACAACAAAAAAATACAAATCAAATAGGGAAAGATGCAATGGATTTGTAAAGGGCTGTTTGGTATAAAATTTAAATACCATATACGATTTTAGAAACTTATGGAATACGTTTTGAGAATAGAATTCGTGTGTGGCATTGTATTTTTTCAAATATGGTTTTCCTTGTATGTTGTTACTAAATCTACCCATGTTATTATTACCATATTTTCTAAATGGCTTCTTTTTATTCCTATGATTTTTATTTTTCTTTTTTTTGGTCAGATTATTCCTGTGATTTTGTGCCAACTATTGGATTTCGGGTCGTTTAACATTATTTTAAAGATTGCACACCGTTGGATTATCTATTTTAACTACATGGAACTATCTTTCTTTATTATCAATTTTGTTTTCCATTAAAAGTAAAGTAATGCACTTTTGAAAAAAGGTTTGAGTTTGAAAATTTAATTCCTAAATCGTATGTTTTTCATTATGTTGTTGCCAAATCTATTAATGTTATCATGTACTTTCTAATCATCTACATTTTGACCTAATTTTTGTCTCATAATTGTTTGCCTCTTGTTGGAGGATTGACATATGGTATTATCTTATTTCAAAAATAAGACTTGAGTTTTCTATTTGAGTGTTGGTATTTGTACCATATTTACTGATCACATTCATGACAACTTCTTTAGTAGAGGTGGATCCACATACCTCTATTAGAGATGCCCCCTATAGTTTCCAAATAGTCCTTACGTTTTAAATGACTCAATATGTATGCGCCAAATGGGACTCGAACCTCTAACCTGCTTGTTGGTAACAAGCACTTCTACCACTAGTCTAACCACTTTGTTGTGAAAATGAGTATAACAAATATATTTAAAAGCTTCCCAGAAGAACAAAAAAAAACAAAAAACAAAATATTCGCTTTAAAACCCGTACACGTCTTTTTCTCCTCATTTTCTCTAGCCACTCTTTCTTTCTGTGCCACATCCTCTCCTTATTTTCTTCTCGAATCGATCTTTCTTCTCACTCACTCTCTCTCTCTCTCTCTCTCTCTCTCTCTCTCTCTCTCTCTCTCTCTCTCTCTCTCTCTCTCTCTCTCTCTCTCTCTCTCTTATCTTCTTCTTTTTCTCCTATTTCCTCTCTTCCTAGTCACCGCACTCTAAGCATGACATTCGTGTCATATTTGCAGTGTTCGCGTCAAGCCATTAAGAAAAGCGAGTTGACATGGCACGGCCCGTTAAGAAAACGGGTGGAAAATATCAAACATGAACATGACCCATTACAATTCGTGAATCACACGACACGACCTGTTTCACCCGTTACGAACAAAAAAAATTGAAAACTGGAAAACAAAAAATGAAACCACGTACAAAACCACATTGTAGCCCCCCTTTCATCTTTCTCTCCTCCTCTCCCAATCCTAATAACTCAATCTCTCAGCTTCACAAAATACCAAGCCTAAATCAATAAAACAAAATTTTCACAAAACATAATAAATGAAAACCAATAAATCACAATTGGAGTTACAAGATATAAGCAAATATGCATCAAACCCACAAAATAAGTAACAGACAAATCAAACCCACCATGCACATGAGAGAGATGTGAGATCGCAAGAAGAAGAAGATGAGGTTGAGAGAGGTTCTAGGAAGGGAAGGAAAGGGAAGATCGACAGAGATAGAGCAAGAGAGAGATCGCAATAAGAAGAGAAGATGAGGTTGGAGAGAGAGAAAGTGAAGCGCTACCCGTCAGAATGAAGAGACAAATGCTAGGGGTAGGGATTTTAGAATAGCAAATTACAAAATTACCCCCTCTTAACTGGTGGATTCGTGAATTTGTGAATAAACAACGAAACAATCTGTTTGCTTAACGGGTCAACACGATATCAACATAACCCGATAACCCCAACCCGAATACTAAATTTTTTTGGTGAATTCATGTTGTGTTAATAGGGAGCGTATAATATTGCCAGATCTACCGCACTCCTCTTGGATTGAGGCCATACTTCTTCTCCTCTCTTTGCAGCCACCTTACCCCACCCCATCTCATCTTTCCTCGACACTGCCATCGCTAAGCAGAGATCTACTCTCTTCATCTCCATCTCTCTCTCGCAGATGTTGCCTCATTAACGGCGTCACCCAATATTGACGACTTCCGATCGAAGCCAAAATAGCCTGCAACCGACCGGTAGAGGGTCGGCGACAATTTCATTTTGGCCAAGCCGATAGCCTCTCGGTCGGTACTCAGTTACCTCGTTTTGGTTTTGTTGCCGAACTGAAACCACCCCTACAAGTTATGGCCATTTTCCCCTGGGCTAGAGTAAACCTCGTTGAGGGTTTCTAAATATGTTTTTATCTTATTACCAAATGTACTAATATCAATTATTATACTTTTTAAGCATCTAGATTTGTACCAAATAGAATGGTGGTAGATTATATCATGTTATTTTGAGAATCATTAACTTTTTTATTGAATATATTAATTAAGAATTCTCACTACCTACATCATTATGCATGAGGTGAGTAAACCAAATAGACTCATCCTCCTACCAAAATTTATATTCATCCCAACTCAAAGATAAGGTGTTTGGGAGTGAGCTACTTTATTATAATATCTAGAGACAAACTTAAAAGAGATAGAATGAAAACTGATTGCCAAAACCAAAACATCACGAAAAAAAACCTCATATGCACCAAAATGACTATCAGCCTGGCCAAGATGATTAACCACTACCTGAGTATCAGCCTCAACAACTAGGGACATGAAGCCAACATCAAGAGCAAACCGCGGTCTTTCTCTTATAGCCAATTATTATGTAGCTTTAAGAGAAAAGCACCCAAAGATTGGTTTTGCCATCGCTCCCATTAATTCACCAAACTCATTTTGAACAACTGCACCAATACCTTTTTTCTAAGAATTTACCCCACAAGCACTATCCACATTCAACGTTGGTAATCCATAATAGGATGGAATCCAACAAGTTGACGTTAGAGTCCTAGCTACAAACCTTTTGGCATTGATTCTGATAAACTCTTCATACATGGATTGAGTAATTTTATAGATAATCTCAGGCTTCCATAAAGGTCTACTATGAGTAGCACAATTTCTTTTATACCAAATCATCAAAGAAATATAAACAAATTTTTTTCTCCCTATCATTTTCCACTACCACTACATGAGTCCAAAGATTTATAAATGTTGGTTCTTTCCTGACATTACAAATTGTGCTAAGAAACGAATAATTCCAAACTTTCTTTGCATCTGAGAATTCTCATCAAGCTTGAAGAACAAATTCAGCCTCCTTTCACAACTAATACAAACATCCTCATTGAAAATTTTCATGCAGTTGAGCTCCCAAGCACAAGGTAATATTATATGAAGCGGGTTGTACCCAAAATGTCTCTAGGGCCTATCCTCTAGACCCTAAAGCGAAGTTAGGCCCAGCTCCATTGAGGAAGCGACTGGCCCTACCCATTGGCAACAAGGCCCACCAAGCGCGATCCCAAGAAGCACGTTGATCCCATAGGAGGAATGATTATGTGTTAGGATCCCATAGACCGCCCAATCTGAAGATGTCACTTCATTAGAGACCTAAAAGTCCCATATTGGAAGGAAACAAAATGAGGGCATCTTCTTCCCAATATAGAAAATAGTTTTTTTTTCACAAAAATGGTAACTTGAAATCTCTCTAGGTCTAAGGACATCACCTTTCAATCCTTCTTTAGGGAATGATCTGACTTAGGCATCAGAGGGTGGTTGGTGGCCCCATTACCACCTCTAGTGACCTTTTCTCTATTTTCTTTCTCAAGAAGTCAACATCCAATATCCACTACAATACAATCCCCCCAATGGTGTACGGAAAACAAGTTTTTACAGAAATATGCTTCTCAAATCCAAGAGGGTCATTGTTCAGTTCATTTTTACACATGATTTTTCATGTTATTCACCCACTATTTTGAGTTAGTTCTTGACATTTTATAGCTTTTTACTTCCTTTTTGTGTTTTCTTAGATTTTACCTTGGTTGGAATAAAAATGAGCTAAAAGTGCATTATTTGTTATAAATTCTGTTTTTGTTCATTTTCGTAGGTCAACTTCTTGGCCCGGGATCAACATGCTCTGGTGCTCGGATGAGGTCATGATCTTCATGAGACTTGTTCCAATGGATGTTAACTACAACATATCCAAATTTGAGCTCCATTGGACAAGTATTGCCTATCCATCCAATCCAACATGTTACCACAGCTCTGGAAATCCGACTTGGCCAGTTTTCACCTCCACTTAATGTGATCTTACTTCTACTTGTTACCATGCCATTTGGTAACAATAATTTACTTTAGTTAAGTGGAATTTTCTGAGAGTATATTTGTGAGGACAAAACTTCATCATGAGGAGGAGACAAGAAAACAAAAGGCAAAAGTGTGCCATGATGAAAGGAGGAGAGAGAGAGAGGAGCATAGAGAGGAATCAATTGACTTTGGGCAGATTGGAAGGCCAACAGCTAAGGAACGTATCATTCATTCAGTTTTTATTCCAATTTGCAGAGACTTTCTGGAAGCTTGGGGCTAGAGAGCTAGAGGAGGAAGACAAAGTCATCCAAGCAAGAAGTGGAAGAGATTTCCACCATTGAAGACCTTGAGCTTCCACCTTCACAAAAGCTGTAACTTCTTTCTAGTTTTAATTTGAATTTGTGTTTGAAGTAAGTATGTGTAACTAAACTCCATAGCTAGGGCTTAGGTTGAAGCCCTAAACATGATTACCTTATTGTTTTGATGCTTGAGTGTATGAATTTCTAGATATTGTTGATGAATTCCAATTCACCAAATTAATCTATCCTTGATGTATGTTTTTCTTTGATTGATCACCTTTGAAAGCATGCTTCTTGAGGTTGTTGGGATTATGTGTATCTTCATGTTTTCCTAAGCAATAGATGGATGGAGTAAGAACCATCCATGTGAATTGGTTTCTTGAATACCTAATGTAAACACCATGCTATTAGGGTTCTTGTGATGTTCATATTCTCTTTGAACTTAATGGGTTTTCCTTGCAATCGAATCGAAGTACGAACCATACCTAGGTTCGGTTATGAGGAGAGCACAAGTATTGTAGCACGAACCATGCACTTTACGTATATTAGAGAGAATCAATGCGTCTTGAGCCACGACCCATGGTCTTGATTGCGAACATCTTCATCAATACATTTAGAATTCATTACTTGAGTATCCATGAACATTGGTAGAATTGTTTAGGGTGGATTCCGAAACCCTAGTGTTTGTTACATTTTCATTTCACATTCTGATAATTCATCTCTGCCATTCTCATTTAATTTCGAAGTCCATTTACATTCATGCACTAGAAATAGGTCACTTGAAACAAATCAAAACCCCCCCCCCCCCCCCCAATGTGTGTGTGAGTTGTGTGTTGGACACGTTTTGTGTCTTTGTCACTGAATTTTGTTTGTTTCCGTAATTGTTTTGGACTTTTGGTCCGCGTTGTGTTCTTGCATTTTCTGTGCTGAATCCAACCGTATAAAGAACGTGATTTTTGGACAAACGGTTGGAAAGTTATAGGCAAAACACTGGACAGAGGTCGAAACTGGAAAAACAGAGAAACGAATCTGCCAAACAAACGACCGGTCATCACTGTTCACGACCGGTCGCACTGTTCATTTTTCACTGTTCGCGGTACTGTTCACAGCACTGTTCACAGGTGATAAATAGGTGATAAAAGGGTGATAGAAAGTGCTGTTTCTGTTTTTCTTTGGTTTCTTGTTTTGTTTCTTTTCTTTTACCTTCCTGTATTCATTTTTAGTTTCCATTTTGCATTTGTGCATTTGTGGTGTGTCAATTAAGTGTTCTTTGCATACTCAAATTAGAACTTATAGGAAGCCGACAAGTTCTTCGTGGGATCGACCCCGTACTTACATAATCTATACCTCAATAGATTCGTGCACTTGCGGGTATTTTTAATTGGTTGTTTGCACATTAATTTGTGTCCTTTTAGGAATGCAACAGTCATCCTTGATTCGGTGAGGCAAAAATCAAGAATCAACATTTAGCGCTGTCTGTGGTAACGATTGGTCGTTCACCTCCTTATTGCTTGCACTGAGGCGAGCATACCCTTTAGGTAATGCCTTTTTCCTTCAATGGCTAAGAAATAGAGTAAATGCTAGTAATCGTATGAAGGAAAGGAGAATAAACATCCAAAGGGACAAAATGTAGCCTGAGATTGAGATCACGCAAATACAAATGTCTAAGCTCATTGCTACAAACCGCAAGCTCCAAAAAACCAACGAGAAGTTGTCAACCCGATTATGCTAAAAGCTTGGTGACCTTATGGAATCGGTTAAGGAACCGCAGAGAGTGCACGAAGAGACTTTCAACTTCCAAACATCTTGGAACTGGTATAGAGACTACCGTGAATTCATTCATATGAAAAGGCGGCAATTCACAAGTACAAATGAGAAGTACGACCACATAAAAGACTCGAGCAACTCCTATAGCGTGCGTAACGTTGGGGGCATGAAAAATCCCATGATCGAGACATCGCAGTTGCTCAAAAATATGAATATGATTCTTCACAACATTAACAACCAACTCTTGCGGATCGAGCAGGGGAAGCACACGCCTTGTTCATAGAATAGATATTTCGCTCCCCACACAATATGGATTGTGAAGTCGCCAAGAACCGGGTATTACTAAGGGTCTAGCGATCCGGTCGACCATATGGAGACCTTTGAGAGTGAAATGGATGCTCGATAAGGCTCTGAGGCGGAAAGATGTCGTGTATTTCGAACGACCCTCAAGATAGGGTGCAAACATAATTCAAATCTCTACTACCAAGGTCAATTAACAGCGTTCTAGACTTGAAAACTCAATTATAGAACAAGTATGCTATGTACATAGACCGGTATTACATCGTGAAGGATTTAAGTAACATCAAGTAGAAGCATAAGGAATCACTTCAAAGTTATATGACTCACACTCATCCAACAAACAACATGTTCGCAATACAAACTCATCCCGAGAAGTCCATTCCCTTTGACAGTATGGGTGCACAACATCTCACAGGAAATGAGACAACCTCATGAGATAGGTGGAACTCTTTCTCACCTTGAGTAAATATTTAAACTGTGCAACCATAAAGACTAAATTCACGGTCGTGCATTGCCAACGTCCTACAACGCCATATTAGAATAGGCTACCATGTGTGGAATAAAAGTCATTGTCCTAGGATGAAGCTTATTGGTAAAGGTACCAACCCCTAGCGACATAATCGCCATCAAAGGGGATAAAAAAAAACATACATGAGAGTGCTACACCATGTCATGTCGATTCACAGATAAGAATTCCATGGAAATCGACGCCGTCTTTGAAACCTGGAATAACGATAAAGGGATCTATGACCCTCACACTGACCACATCCATGCATAGCCGCGACCAATTGAAAACCTCTAAAAAAATCCCTATATCAAATGAGCATCCTAACAAAACAGTACAGATTGGGGCTAGGTTAGCATCCAATCTAAACGCTGAGATGCTTGCATTTCGAAAGACAAACACTGAGGTTTTTACATGGTCGTATGAGGATATGCTTGACATTGACCCAACCATCAACACACAGCTGTTCAACCTTGACCCTACCTTTTAGCCCATCCAACAGAAAATGAGACCATATGATCCTGAATGCTATGGCACTATGAAAAACAAAGTTGACAAACTCTTAGACATCAAGTTCATCAGAGAATTCTAATAACTTGATTGGTTGGCCAACGTGGTTATGGTAAAGAAAGGAAGCACTTGCAAATGACATACGTGTGTTGACTACATCAATCTCAATAAGGCTTGTCTTAAAGACAACCTACTGATGCCCCGAATTGATCAACTTGTTGATTCGACCGTACGACATAAGCTCCTCAGCTTCATGAACGCCTATTCATGGGAGAACTAGATATGCATACATCAATCAAACCATGAGCACATCTTTTTTGTGACAGATGGGGGGGTTGTACTATTAAGTCATCTCCAACCCAAGGGGTGGAAACCCAAATTAAGAGTTTTGAGTCCAAAAATCTTCTCCAACCCGTGTATTTTAGGGGGTGGAAATTTGAGAAATCTCAAATTTAGGGTGGAATTCCAATCCCATTATTGCCTGGACTGATATTTTTTGCAGGCCCAAAATCTAGTTTTTTTTTTCCTGACTTGGAAGCCCACTTGCTGATCAAAAGTTGCTTGGCCCCGCTAACATTTTCTGTTTGGCCAGCACCTTGCGCCACACAGCTGGCCTGCGTGACTTTAAAATTTGAATGATAAAATTTTTAAAATTAATTTTAGGCAATCTGAACGGTAAAATTTCACATCTAACGGCTCAAATTTAAATCCAACGGTCAAAATAATATATAAAATTAATCTAAATCAGATCCAACCCCAAAACTTATTCCAAACTCTATAAATAGTCATTTATTTGGTAAATAATCCACCAAAAATCATTTTTTTCCTTCCTCCCTTTGTTATATTTTTTCCTTTACTTTCATTCTTGTTGAAAATTATATATATATATTAAAGCCTAATGCAATCAGATACTATTCATAAGCCCTGTTCTTTGAATAGTAAAATGACAGAAAAACCCCCGTTTTACTGTTACAGAGCCTTATTTTTTCTAATTGCACAGCAAAATCACAGTTTTGCCCTTGGGTTTTTTTTTGTGTTTTCCCCGTTTTGCCCTCTCTTTCCTTCGGATGTAACTGGCCGTTGTTTGTTCTTGAGAGCTATCTGGTTCAATTTCAACTGGCTGGTTGGAGAGTTTCGAGGGTAAAGATGGGAGAGCTAGGTTGGTTCTTCAATGTCTACATCTGGAGGCTTCAACTGTTTTACAAAGCCATCTGCTCAAACCATCAGTTTTGGCTTCCATTGTTCACCGACTTCCTTGCCTTCTGCCTCATCAAAGACCCCAACCTCATCAAACGAGTCTGTTTCTCTCTCTCTCTCTCCTTCATTGCCCATTTCCTGATTTGTTATTATTGTATCTATACAATGAATATACATACTTTGGTTGGCTTGGTTCTGATGAATGTTGGGTTTTCGTTCAATTGTTTCATCAGGTCCGCTTGGAATACTTGGGAGCCGGCACAGATATTCTGGTCACTTCATCTTACCAGGTATAATTCTTTATTTTCCTCATTTATAACTTTACCCACAATTTTGTTCTCTCTGTTCTTTCTTTTTGGTTCTGCACATTTACCATGGTTAGTTCTTTTGTCTTAACCTCTATTGAATTTGGTTTTCATTCATTGTATTTTTCCTTTTTTATTATTGGGGTTTTTGTCAATCTATGAGTTAATAATCATGTTATTTGGGTTTATTAATTATGTTGTTTGATAATAAAAAAAATGAGCTTTCTAACCTTAAACCCTCTAATATCTGAGTATGTTGTTGAATCTTTTGGGTGTTTTGTTGAGGTTAATTTTAGGGTAAAGCAATGGATTGAAACATCTAAGCATGTTGTTGAGGGTTTAGGGTTTTTGTGAATACAGGCAGATATAAAATAAGTGTAATGACATTGATGACTGATGGAGAGAGAAAAACATAGGAGAATAGTATCTGTATATAGTTCTTTTTTTAATTGAAATTATGATTTGGATATGTGGTAGGATTGATTTTTGATTGAATTGATGAACTGAGTATGTGTCAAAATGCTTCTGTAGAGGACTGTTGTGTATGTATGGAATTTTGATCTCTGTGGAAATATGAATGATTTGTTAGAAAGTGTAACTTTAAATTCATATAGACCGCATAGTTGGAATTTTGAGTTGTTAGGTTTATTTTTGTGCAAGTCTTCTGTTAGAAGGTTCATTGAAGAGCCATTTCTTTCCTTTTTCAATCCCTCTTCTATCACTTGAAAGGCTAAAGTGCCTGCAAATGCATGAATTCTTGCTGGAATTATAGCTCATGAGAGCAATACCTTTTTTTATATAAATCTATTGATCAATGCATAATTCTGTATCATTTTGTAACACTCTACCCTATTGTTTGGTTATGTTTTTAGGTAAAACTTGTGCTTTTAATTCATTTTGTGTTTGTTATTCAGTTCATTGAGCTCTAGGTACCAATTGAGGCATTTGAAGCAAAATGGTGCAAAAACGTGCAAAAACTGGAGACTGAGTTAGAAATTCATTTCGGACTTAGCTTCTTCATCTGAGCTTGGATTGGGCCAATTCTTGTATGGTTGGATTAGAGACATTCTGAACTTCGAAATGGACATCTTAAAGTCATCATTTGATTCAGCCAAGCCCAATTCGTAAGCCCAAGAAGTTGTTCATCATGCTGACAGGAAGATGAGCTCATTGCATGCTTGGTCATGCTGACATGATGATGAGCTATGGCTGCTGGTGGGATTTATTGGTGAAGTGCAGCAACCAATTCTGATTTTCTAATACAAGTGTTGTATGCATTAGCCATATTCAATTCAGATTTCTCATTTCCCTCTCCCTATAAATACCACTTCCATTCCAAACACTTTCATAAATCATATCCTGGGATTCACAATCCCTCTCTTCCAATTCCTAGCAGACCACTCATCCCAGCACAATCCCCTCTCAAATATTCATCAACCACATTCTCATACACTTCTCCCAAACACAATCCATACAATCCACACCATCTACACCACTCTTCATCTCTAGCTGCAGCATATATGGTGGAAGTTGTAAGAAGCTCCACAACAACATAATTCGTTCTTCACGGGTTTTTCTTACTCTCTCTCCATGTTTATTATGATTCAAATGCATTTTCCAATAATGGAGTATAACTAATTACCATAGCTAGGGTTTCAATGTAACCTGACAAGACAATTTCATGTTTTCAAGTTAATGTTACCCTTGTTGATTACTTCTAATTTTCTGGTCTCATTCACTTGTACTTAGTTGAATCTTTATGTATGTTTAAATAACTGGCCACTATGAACACATGCATGTTGGTTATCTAGTTCAAGTTTACATAAACACCATATGACTCTTGAACCGATTAGTGAATGAGTGGGTAATGCATTTAGGACAAACACCATGTTTAAATGTTTACTTGGTTCCTTTGTGTTCTTCTTAAGCTTAATGGATTCAGATTCATAGCTTAGACTAAACACCATAGCTAAGTTGAGTTTCCTGAGTACTTGATTAAAACCAAACACCATATGGATAATCATACATAAGAAAGAACGAACTCCAGAAATTGTAATCAATTTAGGTGATTGTTAACTTGTTGCTTGAAATTGGATTGTCATGGTGAAGTTGAAACCCTAGTGCTTGTCTCCTTTGTCTCTAAATTTTCTAAACATCTACTTGCTGGTCACTTGCTATTTTGCATTCCCTTTTTGTAGTTTTCAGTCACTTGCTATTTGCTTTCTCTTTTTGTAGTTGTTACTCCAAACAAACTCAACACAACCTCATTTAAATTCTGTTTAGTCTTAGGATTATTTGTGAGTCTAAGTAGTAGTAATAAGTGTCTTTCATCCAAGTCTCTGTGGAACGACCTCGTGCTTGCATTCCTATACTATAATTGGTTCGTGCACTTGCGAGAAATAGATAGAGTAAAATCTGTCCAACATCTATTTAAAGGATGAGACATAGAAGAATCTTTGAAAATTATGGTCTGGAATGGATGTTTTGCATACCAAAGTTTGAGAGGTCTGTCATTGGGAATGCATAATTGTATCTGAAAGCTTCCCGTGATGAACTTTAGGTCAAACTCATAAAGAAAGAAGATTTAAATTCGTAAAGAAGGGGTAGTGTTCAGGCTATTTCCCATGTTATTATTTCAAATCTTTGCCCTTCCAAGTTTTAAAGGTTTAAATTGTTTGTTAGGGTTTCTCAATTTGGGTGTTTGATTTCCGAATTTTAATTCTTCTCTCTTTCTAAGTTTGAAAACTACCTTCATTATCTGGTTGGAGTTGTTGATACAACTATAACCAGATTTAGATTCAGTTGGGATTGTTGGGAGATAAGAATGGGAGATCTTTTTTGGTTGGCTCTTTGTAAGTTCGGATTTGTTTTTCTTTTCTTTTCTTAATGCTGCTTAATTGCTGTTTTGCTTTAGCAAAGTGTTCAGTTTGCTCGCATGAATTTGATCTTTCTGTTAATAGAGCATAGGAATTAGCTAACGACACCATATGAAAATGGGTTTAATTTTCTTTAGGTTTATAGTGGACAAGTTGATCGTTTAAAAAGGTTTTTCTTCAAGCTTTATTAATTTTTTTTTCCAGAAAATTTATGAACTTCGCATGTTAGTTTTTTTTGTTAACCAAACTTCTGTAATGTGCATTGTCTTTAATTCTTATATACTATCATGGCTGAATGTTAAATGATTTGCTATGTTTCATACATTGGGATTGCATGTTTTATCATATAATTGTGAGATGTCAAATGTAATTAAGTTTATCAGTTTCTAATTTCTAAAGACAGAAGTTATGCTGGATGGTAAATTTGTAGTTCAACTGTTTTATTTCTGTTTTTGAGTTTTTGGAAGTCATTGTTTAGACTGTTGTTTATGGAAAGTTTGATCTCCACTCAATTCACATAATGATTTGTAGGAAACTTTTGTGCAAAGAGAACATGGCAGATTTGTTGGTTTGTTTTAGACCATATGTTTGATTGGCTTCGTGAATTTTGTTTGTCTAGTTCCTGTTAATTAAGTTTTTAAGTTCATCTAGATGTTTTGTAAAACTCTCTGGTGGGTATCTACTCCTCAATGTTGCCAAATTATTATTTTTGTCTAACTTTACTTTTATCATTTATAGTTTTGTCATTGGTTTTTCTTTTTGTATTTTTATAATATGGTCAAGACCTCCATCAAAAAGAAGAAAAGTCATGAAGAAATTGCAAAACAAAACCCGCCCAATTAAACAGCATGCTGCTCAAAACTATCCAGATTTTGCTATTTTGATAGCTGCTTCCCACTATTAACATCTCAATGTATATACAAACATGTCTACTATTTTAACATAACAAGTAGCCTATAAAATATGTTATTACTTCATTTTTTGCAACTTATACTTCCTTAGTTAAGAATAATGCTACAAGTTAAATCTCATTGTATATATATAAACAATCTTATTTTGTCTACGTAATTTCAAAACTTGCAACATCGCGCGGGCTTTTTGCTAGGGGCTCCAAAACCCCAAAGATGTGTGAATTGGAAACCACAAGAAGATGAGGCATTGTGCATAGGGTGGGTTTCTATCTTTGAAGATGGGGCTATTGGCACGAATCAATCAAACGATTCATTTTGGTTGCATGTGTACCAAAAGTGTTTTGGAAAATGATCTGAACATGAGCGGAGCCGGGGTACGATCACCGCAAGCTATTGCTTCTCGGTTCAAAATCATCAACCAACAATGTTCTCTATGGAATGCATGTATGACAAATGCCAATGCAAGGCATGTGAGTGGCTCCAATCTTGAAGATGTGGTGAGTACCCATTTTTTTCAATGCTTAAATTTATAATTATAATTCTTTTCAATTATTAACTTGATTTTTATTTTATTTCATGGGTAGGATATGATTGCAAAAACAATTTTCTTGAATGATAATAAACCTCTGAATAGGCCTTTCAAGTTGTATCATGCTTGGCAAATCTTAAAAGATTGTCAAAATGGAACGACCAATGTGAATCTCCCACACAAACATTCAAAGATTCTTCTCATAGTGGCAATACAGTCAATTTGGAGGAAGATGAAGATGATGTGGTCATGCCCACTCCAAGGCCGTTGGGAAGAGATAAGCAGAATGATTAAAAAAAGAAATGGAAAGGTGTTGAAGGTTATGTCAACCAAAGTGGAAAGTTCTTGTATGAATTGATTCAACAAGGAAATGCGGCAAAGGAAGATATGAGGCGAAAGTTAGAGCTCCTACAAGAGCAACATGCCTATCAAATCCAACAGGATAAGGAGGCCAATGAACAAAGGATAATGTCCATGGATCTATCCAAATTTACTCCGAGAAAGAAGAAGTATTGGGGGAATAAGTAAGATGGAATTATTGAAGCCCAGATGAATGCAAGTTCCCCCTACAATCCAGAACACAACTCTAGAGACTAATATCCAAGCCCTCTACATAGTGGTTAATAATTTATGTTTATTTATAATTGTTGTTTATCTTTATTTGTGGTGTTGTACTTGTTTTTATTCTTAAGTTAAATTCTATTATGTTTTGGAATTTTAATTTTTTTAGGTTAAAATGTTTAGAAAATTAAATCACAAATGTTGAAACAAAAATAATGTCAAGAAAAATTAACGAAAAAAAAAATTAAGGGTTAATCATTCTTAAACAATTTAATAAAGTTGGAGACTCAAATTATGAGTTTGCAAGGTTTGAGGAAAAAAATATTTTGAGTCCTGAAAATACATGAATAGTTGTATTTTGGAGAGTGGAAATTTGAGTTTAGCCCCAACATGGTTGGAGATGGCATTATAAGGTGATGTTGTTTGGTCTAAAAAATGTAGGAGCAACCTACCAAAGGCTAGTCAATCGCATGTTCTCAGAACAAATCAGAAAAGCCATGGAAGTGTATGTCGACGATATGCTTGTCAAGAGTGTCACATCCGGGCAACACTTGGAAAACTTATCAAAATGTTTTGAAGTGCTTCAAGCCTATAAAAGGAACTCTAACACAACATGGTCTATCTCATTCTCAGACGAAGAAAGATAGGATATATCGTCATTTCGAAATTTATTTAACAAATAAGGATTAGGAACCTCGGTAACATCAAGAAACTCAAGAACCTCCTCATTAGAACCCTCAATAGACCACCACCCATCAAACAACCCCTTACCATACAGGTTGACAAACCCTTCGTTGTCAGACTTGACAATCAGTGACGGACCCAGAAATCTTATCTCATAGGGTCATAGTGTAAAAGTTCAACAAAAAAAATTTACGATTAAAATAACATTGAAAATGAAACTATAGTACGTTCATTCATAATTCATGTAAAAAACAACATTACAAATCACAAATGGCCACAATAAGGTTTCATATTTTGAAAACGTAGCATTATAGCTTCATTTTCAATATAATCAAAAACATCCTTCTCAACGTAAACAAGTAAACTATCACTCAACCATTGGTATCCCATTTTGTTCCGAAGTGGACCCTTGATAATATTCATGACGAAAAATGCCCTCTCGATTGAAGCAGTTGCAAGCGATAAAACTAAAGCCAACGTAATAAGCAAATACACATAATTGAATGCTCGATGCATCCTTGTCTTCACCATTGTTTTTGCAAGACCACCAATCTCTTGCAATTCAGAGAAATCACTACTCGAACGCACATAATGAATATAACGCTAAAGTTGATCTTCAAGTGCCAAAAGATCCCCATCCGAAAAGTCTTGAGGATAAAATTGAGCAAGACGAAGTAGCTTTTGTTTATCAAAAGCTACAAATGAATCACTCGGACTCAAACATGCCAAACAAATAAGCAACTCAATATTTACCTCATTAAAACGATCATCTAACTCCGTAAGTTGCTCATCAATGACATAAATAAAGAGCTCCACATGATAATGTTGACGATTTGTCTTTATTGGAGCATTACGCCTTGACCTCCCTGGAAGTACAAATGCCTCATCCATGTTAGGAACATCAATATGATGTTTGTCACAAAATGAAGATACTTCATCAACCAATACATCAAACCCATTATTCCTCATCCAATGTAGCTTTTCCTTGCATGATTTCACTAAAGCCATTGCATTCACAATTTCTTGATCTTTCTTTTACAATGATTGTGACACATCATTTGTGAGTCCGAATATAGCTTTCATTAATAATAGATGAAACACAAACTCAAAAGTAAGCATTTCTCTTTGAATCTTCTTTGCTTCACTGGCACTATCATTGAGATTATCATCAATAATTATTTGAAGTACAAGAATCACAGATGAAAACATAGAAATGATGCTAATAATGGTACCGTAATGTGAGTTCCATCGCTTGTCACCGGCACGTTTGAGGCTTTTTTCTTAATTCAAACCTCACCCCGTTATAAGACAATCATTTTCAAAAGCTATCACAAGCTCTTCTTGGAGTTGCGCTCTAAGTGCATCACGCCGCTTACAAGATGCTCCAACATGGTTAACCACATTATCAGTGGTTGTGAAGAAAGAGGCAATATCAATATTCTTCTTTTCCACGACAACAAGTGCTAGTTGAAGTTGATAAGCAAAGCAATGAACATAATATGCACAAGGTTGTTCTCTCAAAATCTTTGTTTTAAGGTCATTCAACTCACCTTGCATATTGCTAACTCCATCATAACCTTGTCCTCGTAGCTTGGAATAGCTCAACCCGTTGGAAGAAAAGAATGTGTCAATGGCATCCTTTAGTGAACTTGAAGTGGTGTCGGTAAACCGACCACAATTTGCAGTTTGACAATCGATCGCATTTTACGTTGTGGTTGCGGTTTCAGATACCCAAATACTCGATATACCGCAAACCGCAATAGTTATATAATTAATAATTAAAATACATATTTATAATTAATTGATAGTAACTAATAACCTTTAGATGAATCTAATGGCTAGGATTTCTCTCATCTTATTTACTTTCTCTCTCTCTCTCTCTCTCAACTCGATCTTAGTTCTCTCTCTCTGTCTCAGACGAAAACCCCAGCCGCAAAAACTCAACATCGACGCCTCTATCTTAGTCAAACTCGCCAATGCCTCTACCACAGTCAGCCTCTCTCAAGTCTCAACCTCGCTGCAACTCTCACTCAACCTCAGCCTCTCTTAAGTCTCTTTTTGGTCTCAACCTTATCCTATTCACCCAGCCTACCGTGGTATTCGTGACTTATGTAATAGGCAACAAATATTATCTGTGGCCTTTATATGGTTATAACCTCGGATATTTCCTAAACTCCAATGTGTAAAGGATTTTCGTGTGCCAAAAGAACGTTGACTCCTGATGCCTACACCTAAAACAACATTAGTGGTTTCAAAAGGGAGGAGGCTCAAGAGGTATTACAGGATCAGTAATATCTCCTATACTGATGGTTGTTATGAATTACGACATCACAGAAACTAATAGTGTTGTTGCGATGTTATACACCATCATTTTTTCTATTTTGCAAACGTGAAAACCCTCCAATAGTGATGGTTGTTATATAAATGTTGATGCTACTATTAGTTTTAGGCATCAATGGTTAATGTGGTTATTTTAATCTTTTAACTTCAATTTTTTTTTGGAAAACTGAAGTTGTTGTTTGAATCTTTTAACTTCAGCTGTTTTAATCTTTACATGTTCCACATCACACTTTACTTGGTTACTGTCTTAGAATATAAAAAAGGCATCATTTCCAAATCATGTTGTGTTGTCATTGCACATAAGATATATATATATATATATATATATCAATTTAAATATGTCCATACTTGTCGATATATAAGCAAAATACTTGAATGATCCGTACTTGTCACATCCAAATCACAATTTTTCAAGCCCACACCACAAATTATCCATACTTAGTCTACATATAAGCAAAATATTAGCTAGAAAGACATGTAAAATGAAGGAGGAATGTTTAGTTCAATCAAAAAGCCACTCTACGACATGAGTTGCCAACTCTTCTCGCATCTTCTCGCACCTCATCCAATTGCATTTGGGTGTACGTGTCCTTCCGTCTAGCTCTATACTTAAAAAATAAAAATAAAAACCCAAGAAAAGAGCATGTGAAATGTAAACAAAAATAGTAGAAATATGAACATAAGCTTGAAAAGTGTAAGATACTAAATTTGCATAAGATATGTTGTCACTTAAAATTGCCCAATATACAAATTTACCAAGTATACCGTACTCATCCATTCCACTACTTCAATTATCAAACTAATATCCAATAATTACATACGATACTATAAAACAATCTCATAATCCCACATAATCAACATAACTCAAATAACGGTCAAGACTCGTTAATAAGGTCGTTCTAGTACTCCTCGAAGGGTGAAACTACCTCAGAAGACTCACGGTCATCCGAGGGTCAGACTGCCCAAACTTGGTCAACTGGGCCCATGGGGCCCACAACCTCTGATTTCCAATCCGAAAGTTCCTACGCGTTCAACAGGGTTTATTATACATATCCTACAAATTTGATCCAAATCGAACGGTCGGATCGCTCGCAATCGCATGATCGGACGGTTATCGTTTAACGCAAACTGTAAGTCATTGAATCAGAGTATCCGGGACTCCGATTCACGATCCGTGAATTCCTACACGATCCTAGAGATGCCTAAATCAACAAATTTGAAAATTGAGTCAATCTAACGGTCCGAACATATCGAACTCAGATAACGCCTAATATGCATAATCCGATCGACAGTCATACGATAACCAATTTCAAATTCAAGCATACTGTCGTGCTCGGGACGACATAGGGATCATTTTAGGACCCAAAGACCTGCCACAAAGTGGCCCATGCGCCACCACACTCGCCAGCAGCGCGTGGGTGCCCAAAGCAATTTCTACGATCGGAAAATCTCCAAACGCTGATCAAGACCTATACCTACATTATTAGAACAATGAGTGGAGCAACTTTTGTTCTTGGACCATGGCCAAAAGGTGATCGAAAATAGCCGGAATTAAGAGCCGAAATCGGCCAAAACTTGAAGCAATAATTTGAGTTTCAAAACGCAGAAATTAATCCTAAACAACCCAACCATAAGCTAGAACACATTGAGATAGGGGTGGGCATCAAAACCGGAATACCGATACCGTCCCGAAACCGTGCCATTTCGTGTCAAACTCGTGCCAAACCGTTTGGTGTTGATGCTTAAACGGGATGAAACCGTGTCATCCCGTTACTGTTTGGCACGACACCGGTATCAGATTTGTGATCCCGTTTGGTGCCATACCGTACCGAACAGTAACTAATTAATATTAAATAATAAATATTAAAATATTATTTCCAAAATTTCAGATTTAATATATCTCTCACATCTCCCTCTCACACGAAGGAACGAAAGATTTTTCAGATATCTCTCTCTCTCACACGAACGAACGAAAGATTTTTCAGATCAGAAGCTTTTTTCCTCTCTCCTTCCCTTCCCTCCACCATCGATCGAATCCATCTCAAATCTCAATCTCCTCTTCTTCTTCTCCTCCTCTCTCTCTCTCTCTCTCTCTCTCTCTCTCTCTCTCTGTGTCGAAGTGGAACCCTAATAACCAAACATCTCTGTGTCGAAGTCGAATCGAACCCTAATAACCATCTCTCTCTGTTTGACATCAAACGTGCTTCTCCGAATTTCTGTGGGATCTTCTTCTTCAAGCCCGTTACCCTCTGCTACCAATTTCAGTCCGATCTCAGATTCTCAGGTATTCATAATATATGGAAACTTGTTTTGGTTTGAAATTATTTGTTTTCAAATTTGAGAAATTGTTTTGATTTTGGGAAGACATGAATCTATTAATTCCATATGGTATAAATTATCTTATTATTTAGGATGGATTGGTTTTGATTTTGGGAAGACATGAATTATTGACATGCATATGGGCAGTGGGCTAGGCTACGGTCAGTTTATGTATATATATATATATATATATCTGATACTTCTGTTCTGTTCTTAAAGAAGTTGAGTGGGATTTGTTCTTAAAGAAAAATATTAAATAGATTCAAGACCATCTCCATTGTCAGTGTCCATTGTCCAAGAAGAACACACCATTTCAATTCAACACACAATTCCGTAGCATTTGCCAAAAACACTTGCTGTGCTCTGCTCAGATTTCAGGCACAACTACCTGTCCCTTTTACATTATTATCTTCTTTTTCTTAAACAAGTAATACAACGCTTGTAAGTTGGGCACTTCGTTTCCCTTTTCTATAATAACCCACCTCCTAATTCATCACCCCAAACCCATATCTGATACTTCAAACATATATGATACTTCTTTTTTTTTTTTAAACATTAATATGTTTTTGTACATGGTTTCTGATACTTCAAACACATCTGATATTAATGTACAGAAACCATGTGCATATCTGATACTTCGTGTTCAAATTAATATGTTTGATCTCCTAAAATATTAAATAGACAGGTTTTTTTTGTGACAGTCACAGAACATATCTGATACTTCTGTTTTTTTGTGACTGTTATTTGATGCAGCTTTGCAAGTATATTATGCTTGCATCTGCAGCTCTCCAACGTAGCCCAAAGCCCCAATTAGGAATTTGGAATGGTAAGAGGCCCCGAAACTTGTTTTTACTATTATTACTGCTTTTGCTAAGCTTGTAACTATGAATCTATTAATAATATCCATCTGATACTTCTGTTTTCTTCATGCAGTCTGGATATATTGCTTCTTCAACAGGAACCTCACCATCATTTGAGATAGCACCACCACCAACACAATATGCACCATATCCAACCCAATTTGCAGAAGGAGAAGTACTGCCAGTGCCACCTCAAACTCAAACTGAAGATGATGATGATGACTCAGTAAGTGAAATCAACTCAGAAACTAAACCTAGAGGTGTTAAACGTAGTTGGGTTTGGGATCATTTTATTACATATGAGGACAAGAAATATGAAAAAAAGAAAGATGCAACAGGGAAGATTATAGAAGTTGAAGTGGTTCATAAGAGAGCAAAATGTGTCTATTGTCCTAAAGGTCCTTTAGGAGATTATGCTGTGGATAGTGGGAAAAATGGGACAAGTGGAATGCTTAACCACATTAGAAAGTATTGTAGATATTACCCTGCAAATGTTGACAAAACCCAAAAGATAATTAGTGGTGATAAGAGTCAAGGTAACAAGCTTGTAGCCAGGGGGTTTGTGCAGACTGATGTTTTGGAAGCTTGTGCTGAGATGATTATTATAGATGAGCTTCCATTCAGTTTTGTAGAGAAGAAGGGCTTTAGGAAATTTTGCAGTGTTGCTTGCCCTTTGTTCAATGTTCCTAGCAGGAGAACAATTGTAAGACAATTTCTGAAAATGTATGATGAGCAGAGGTTGAAGTTGAAGAAAGATTTGAGGGAAACTAGGGTTTGCCTCACTACTGATACTTGGACTAGTGTCCAAAACTGTAATTATATGGTGTTAACTGCCCATTTCATTGATTCTGAGTGGAAAATGCACAAGAGGGTTTTGAACTTTTGTGTGATTTCAAATCACCAAGGTTCAACAATAGGGAAGCTCATTGAAAATTGTTTACTTGAGTGGGGGATAGAAAAGGTTTTGGCTATAACTGTGGATAATGCATCTGCTAATAAAGTTGCTATAAATTGGGTTAGGTCAAAGTTGAATAGAAGGGCGAAAGCAGAACCTGTTTTGCAAGGGAAGTACCTACATGTGAGATGTCTTGCTCATATCACAAACTTAATTGTAGTTAGTGGTTTGAAGAGGCTTTCTAAGTCTATTTTGGCCATTAGAAATGCAGTTAGGTATGTTAGGTCTTCTCCTCAAAGATTGGAGTTTTTTAAAACATGTGTGGAAGCAGAGGGACTCTCCCTCAAAGGTATGGTTTGCATGGATGTCCCCACAAGGTGGAATTCGACATTTATAATGTTGGATTCAGCCTTAAAATATAAAAAGGCTTTTGTAAGAATGGGGGAGGATGAGGACAGCCCTTTCTTGGCTTACTTCAAGGAACCAGAAAATGAAGTTGATGAGGATGGTGTGATTGTGAGCAATACTAAGCATATTAGGGTTGGACCACCAAGTGAAGATGATTGGGAGAATGCTACTGTTTTTGTGAAGTTCTTGAGGGTTTTTTATGAGGTCACATTGAAGGTGAGTGCATCTTTGCACCCCACTGTCAACAAAGCTTTTCATTCTATTTTAGCAATAGAAAAAGAGATTGATAAATTGTTTGTGTTACCTGAGATGGCCACTGGTTCAGAAGCAAAAAAAGTGTTGATTGATATGGCAAGCAAAATGAGAGAAAAATATAACAAGTACTTTGTCAAATTTGAAGATATGAATGTGCTGTTGGTTGTTGCTATTGTTTTGGACCCTAGATTCAAGCTTAGGCATGTGACACATCTGTTTAAGAAGGAGAAGTTTGATGATGCAGAAGTGGAAAAAAAAAACCACAACGATAAAGGAGGTGTTGATGTCTATGTATGAAGAATATGCACCTAGATTGGATGGTGGAATTCACATGAGAGGTGGAAATGTGAATTCTGCTGCACAGACAGTGAATGCAAGTTCAGAAGATGTTGATGATATAATGGATGATTGGATAAAGGTGGTGGAAGAGAGTGAAGAGGCTGTGGTTGCACATGAAGTGGATACCTACTTGCATGATCCTTTGGAATTAACAACCAAAGAGGTCTTTTTTGACATCTTGTTGTGGTGGAAGCTCAATGGTCCTAAGTACCCTATGTTGGCAGCTATTGCAAAGGATATTCTTGCCATTCAAGTATCAACAGTGGCATCTGATAGTTGTTTTAGCACTAGGGGAAGAGTAATTGATGCATTTAGGAGTTCATTAACTCCTAGATCAGTGGAGGCATTGATATGTATGCAAAATTGGTTGAAGGGAGATGACATTTGCACAAATTTAGAAGATGAACCTACTCCTGAAGAATATGAGTTTTATGAGAGTGTTGAATTAGGTATGTTTACTATGTTTATTAATTATTACTTTATAAAGTTTATAATGTTGCATTTATTTTTAATTTGAGAGTGTTGAACATGTGTGGATTTATTTTTTGCAGAATATGCAAGTACTGAAGCTGCTGCCACCAGTACAAACACATTTGCTGCCACTAGTACAAACACATTTGGTGTAGATCCAAAGGGAAAGGGACATGCCATTTAATATTTCCATTTCTTGCTTTGAAGTTTGTACTTAATTTGACTTGATTTGTTTTGTAAAAGTCTATGTGAGAGATTTCCATTTCTTGCTTTGTAATTTGATTGTTGACATGTCTTGAACTTGAACTCTTGATTGATTGTTTTGTTTGTTATTAGATTTGATTTTCAGATTTGATTGAACTTGAAAATTTGCAGATTTGATTGAACTCTCGTAAAAGCTTATATGAGATTTGATTGAACTTGAAAATTTGCAGATTTGATTGAACTCTTGTAAAAGCTTATATGAGATTTGAAAATTTGCAGATTTGATTGAACTCTTGTAACAGCCATTTGATTTTCAGATTTGATTGAACTTGAAAATTTGCAGATTTTTTACGGTATCAACATTGATACCGAATCATACCGATCCCGTTTGGGTCCGGTATGATTTGAACGTGTTTTCAAAAACTCCCATCCCGTGTCATCCCATACCGATTCCTCTATTCGGGATTGACACCGGGATGACCTCCATCCCGTGTCATCTCATACCGTGCCCACCCCTACATTGAGATGATAAAAAAACATACCTAGATTGAAGAAATTGATAGCCGGAATCGCCCGAACGAACTCCGAGAAGCTATAGGTAAAACCGGCTAGATTTTGTGATATTCCAGCGGCTGTGGTGGATACCGGAATTGGGGATGGGGCGGGATGGAAATAGGAGGAGGTGGTGGTTCTTTTGGGATCAGTGCCACCCAAAATGGTGGCCGGATGTGACGGTGGTGGCCCAAAAAGCCACCAGATGAATAGTAACAGCCAAAGAAGGGGGGGTTGCTGTGCGAACCAATGGGAGGAAGAGAGAGAGAGAATCTGATTTTTAAAAAACCATTTTCGAAATTGTTAAGGTTATGCCACTAAGCTTCTTTTGATCGTAACTTCTTCGTTACAACTCCGATTTGAGCCAACTACGTGTCTACGGACTCATCTCGACATGATCTATGTAATAGTACCAATCATTTCCCCAAAATCTTTTCGGATTAAAAGTGACCAAAATACCCCTATCCCGGGGGGCAAAATTATAATTTCACAATTTAATAAATTAATTAAATTAACAAATAATTTAAATTTGGGTCAGGATGTTACATCACATGAGACTGTTGATCACACTAAGAGCTTGACATGAATTTAATGCCCCAATAGAATGATCAAGAGCATTGATTAAGAGACGGATCGTATTGCACAATAATTTCAATTGAATAGGTTACAACCCGATTCTATATTGGCTTGGGCAATCGTGACATGTTGCTAGACGTCACTCACGGTTTGTGGAAGCCTTGAGAATAAAATATAATCTAGTTCTCATCAAGGGAGAATTAAAAAGGAGTTCTATTCACAATCAATCAATAAAGAGTTTTGGATCGCCCACTACGTTGCTGATTAGAACCTAATAGATCACACACCGAAAAGGTTGGATGAAATGAAATAAATATGATGTGCATAGACTTATTAATTTAATAGAGATTGAATTAATTAAGAGAATGCGGGAAAATGGTAGTTTGGGCCTAAACTATGAAATTCGATTCAAGGACTTTTGGGCTTGGACCCAATGGGCTAATAAAGTTATGTGGGCAAAGTAGGATGACCACTTGAGCCCAACAAGCCCAATATTTACCCCATGGCCAGTTTTACCTAGAGGGAGACTTAGGTCTCCTTCTTGTGGGTCTATATTTATGAACTTTACCTCTTTAGAAAAGTTAGGGTTTTTGAGATAGTTTCAAGAGAGGAGTTAGAACACCATCAAGCTCCTCCCACCTAGCCAAAACTGGCCACCTTAGGAAATGACCACTAGCATAATTTCCTTCCTAGGTTGCAACATATTCGCCATCTTCCTCGATGTAGAAAAGTTAGAGATCACCTCTATTGGTGATTTAGTGAACCTAGAAGGCCTTCCATAAGGTGATCAACTCAAAGGATGTCAACCTTGAGTAGTACTTCAAGGGTAAAGTTTATAGGGTTAGTTATGTTAAAGCTCAAAGATAGTTGGGGTTAGTCATGTTAAAGCTCAAAGATTAAATTTTAAAGCTTATGTTGCCTAAAGTTACTTGTAATCTTATCTTTGTGGCAAAATATAACTAGGATTTTAATGTTTCCTTCAATGGCTCCCCTAGAAAAGGTCCAGGGTTCAAGTCCTAGCATCAGTGTAGTGTGTATGAGTTTAATATACTACCGCCCCTCTCAATAAAAAAAAGTCCTAAAAAATAATAATAATAATATAATAATAATAATAATAATAATAATAATAATAATAATAATGAAAGCTATATGAAAGTGGACCACCGAAAAATCCATGAAAATCCACATAATTCTATTCAAATTCCTTAAAAACTATGATAAAATTTTAATAAATTCCATTAAAATCCATATAGAATTAAAGTCAAAGTCTATGGGTTGTCTACGAAAATCAATTAAAATCCACTAAAAACTATGATATAAGTCAAACAAACTCCCTCAAAATCCATATACAATTCAAGTCAAAGTTCATGTGTAGTGTATAAAACTAATTAAAATCAATTAAAATCTCAATTGAATGCACTCCATACCGAGTTAAGAAATAAGTTGGACATTTTCTCTTAAAAATCACCCCTACTCAAAGCCCAATCACAAAATTAGACAACTTGTTTGGCCCTCGCAAGGGGAATTTTGCTGCAGATCTCTTAACATCTCTTGGTCACGAAATGTAAGAAGACGATATTTGGGTTGATTGTGTACCACCTAGAATTCTTCCAGCCACTCAACTAGATTAGTGTGTTTCAGAGTGTTCGTGGAAGTTTTAATCAAAAAAAAAAAGAGTGTTCGTGGAGATTTTTCCCCTCTTGTTTTTTTTTTTTTAATAATAAATTTTTTTATTTTTTAAAAAGTTTTGTTTATTTTGATAAAAAAAACATTTAAATTTTTTTAAAAAAAATCAGGCTCAAATTGTGTCGGTGGGAATTATGTGGCTGTACTGGTAGTCTGTAGTTCATCTTTGTCAAGAACAAAACCCTACGTATGTACATTTAATAATGCTGGCCAAGTGGCCATGCAATTTCCAAAGAGAGAAAGTGAAGGCATTGGAGACAGCCTGAAAACGTTCTTCTCATGTGCAGTTTTGGACCACCCATATAATTGGCCCCATATCTTTTATTGTCTTTCTACAACAAATAATTATTTCAACTTCTGTGTCTTTAAAACCAAACCCGCAAGGAACCACAATCTCTCAAGCCAAAGCAACCCCTGAGAGAGGCAATGAGGTATGTTTTCTTTTTTACTTCAAATGGTGTTCCTAAATTTGGTAGCGTTTTGTGGGGCTTCTTTGAGAATTCGAATTCATTCTGCAGAAAATGCTGAATTGGAAAATGGTTGGTTTGTTTGCTTGTCTTTCAGAATCTAACTAAAGTTACCTTCTGCACTCAACAAGAAAACCTCAACTTTTCTTCTTCTACTGCTGCAAGATCTGCATATTTCCAGTCTATTGGTACTCTTTCTGTCTCTCTCAAACTGTGTATTCTGTGGGTTTAATGGCTAGGATTTGATTTCTGCGCATGCATTTTCCTGGTTTGAATATCTTCAGTCCTTGGTATATATATGTTTTTTTGTGTGGCTCTGTTTGGTTTTACATGAACTGATGTAGGAAATTAACTGCTCAAATCCTGTACCCTTGCTAATTGGGACTCTCAAAAACTAAGTATCCTTTTAGTTTTCATTTATCCAATGACAACTATTCATCTTTCTTTTTTGGTGAAAACCAAGGTATCCCCCGCGCGATTGCGGGGACTAACCCTCGAGGTACGGTCGGGCGCAAAGCGGGGACCTCTCCCAACAAAGTCTGCTCTATTCGCAAACTAAGTATCCTTTTAGTTTTCATTTATCCCATGACAACTATTCATCTTTCTTTTAAAGAATGGAAAAGAAAGCATAAATTGACCAATTGCAACATCCCTAAGTTTTCTTCATTTTCTTGTAGGGCTGCCAGTGCCACAGTAAAAACAGAACCGACCGATCACCACTGGATATTTTTTTTGGTCGGATACCGGATTTTATAATCGAAAATCAAAGAATCTAAAACCGAAAAATAAGAAGGTTATTTTTGGTAAAAATTGAAAAGAAAAAAAATAGGATTAACTACACTTTAGTCCCTGGAGGTTTAGTGTCAGTATCGAAATGGGCCCCAAAGTTTCAATTCAATCAATTTCATACCCGACATTCCCAAGTGTTATCAATTTACACCCGCCGTTACATTGACCGTCAAAGTCAGACGTTAAATGCTGACGTGGCAGTCATGGGACCCACCTCATAACCAAACAGTAGTTAGAAAGAGACCGATATGGGACAAATAATATTAAAAAATTATTTATTTTTAAAGTTAATTAAAATCAATTATTTAAAACCAAAAAAAAAAACATAATTAAAAAACCCTTCAAACTCCCCACCCGTCTCCTTCTTCCTTCTTCTCTCCACCCATCAAACCCTAAATCCAAACCCAGCATCTCCACCACCCACCCTTCTTCTTCCTCCTCCTTATCTTTCAAAAAAACAATTTAATAAAATGAAATGAATATACCCAGAGCGTTATGCCTAGAAGATTCACACATCAAGTTGGCACAGAATTGGTCTCCATCGTTCAACGAGTTTTTACTCAAAAATTCCATCATCTCTTCATATGCCTCGGGGTTGTAACTCTGATCTGGGAATTTACTCTCCACGCAGCCCCGCCCCAGCCCCATCCCCTTTCCCTCCTCCTCTGAAATATCTCCGCCCCTCTTAGTCTCTCTCTCTCTCTCTCTCTCTCTCTCTCTCTCTCTTTTACATATGGTTCGATCCAGTTATGCTAAGACACCCATATTCCCACCACCAAGCCCCATACCCAGATCTGCAAGTGGCTAGAAATTTCCGGGTGATTGGGAGGTGCGATGGGCAATCGGGAGGGGCAATCAGGAGGTGCGAATTTCTGGGCAATCGAGAGGTCTTTGTCGACCTCGAAAACCCAGGTGGTTGGGTCATCGTCAACCTTGAAAACTAAGCGACGTCGTCGCGAACCCATATGCCGAATCTGCCATACGTCTCCGACGACGCGCAGATCTCCTCCTCAGATCTATTGGCTAGGGCTTTGGTATTGGTTGGGGCTAGGAGGAGAGGACTGAGGGAGAATGAGGTGGTGGGTGGTGGGTGGTGGGTGAGGAACGAAGGTGGGGATGTTGGAAGAGAAGGAGGAGGAAGAAGAAGGATGGGTGGTGGAGATGCTGGGTTTGGATTTAGGGTTTGATGGGTGGAGAGAAGAAGGAAGAGGAAGAAGAATGGGTGGTGAAGATCTGGGTTTGGATTTAGGTTTGACAATAGGGTTTTTTAAAATCAATATTATGTATTATTATTATTGATTTTAACAATATTATTGATTTTTTAAAAAATGACATGTATTTACCTAAATCCAAACCCAATAATACTTGTATTTACAATCAATATTATGTATTATTGATTTTAACAATATTTTCATTGATTTTGCCAATCCGACAATATTTTTAAAATCAATATTATTATTATTGTCATTTTAATTATGTTTTTTTTATAAAAAAAATAATTGATTTTAATTAACTTTAAAAATAAAGAATTTTTTAATATTATTTGTCCTATATTGGTCTCTTTCTAACTGCTGTTTGGTTATGAGGTGGGTCCCACGACTGCCACGTCAGCATTTAACGTTTGACTTTAACGGTCAATGTAACGGCGGGTGTAAATTGGTAATACTTTGAAATGTCGGGTATGAAATTGATTGAATTGAATCCTTGGGGCCCATTTCGATACTGACACTAAACCTCCAGGGACTAAAGTGTAGTTAATCCAAAAAAATATATACCGATTATTAATGAATCGAATATTACCAACATTACCGAAGAATATACCGAAATATATTCAAGTATTTACTGAATTATTAATAAATAGAATAATAAATTATCAATTGGAAGAAATTCCAAATTTAAATTCCTCCCATTGATAATAAAACATCTTTGTTATTTGAGTATCATTAAATGCCCGTTTTACTTCTTTTTTCAGCAATTAGGGATTTTTCATTTTTATTCAAATTGTTTAGTCTATTCAGATATATTTTAAAGGGAGATTCACTATTATACCTAATATAGGAGCCCAAATTATTAAGAAAAACCCTATATGAAATGGACTTTAGAAACACACCCAAAACCCATATAGGAGATTCACTATTATACCTAATTACAAAACTGCCATTGATTTCTTAAAACAAACCCAACCTCAAAACCTCATAAAAAAGCTCAAAACACTCAATAGGGCATCAAAGTAATTTAATAATCAAAATTAAATTCAATAGGGCCAGCTATCATATTTTTGGGTTTGTTTATAGAAATTAAATGGTGTAGGGTTTATTTATAGTTTTAGTGATAAGAATGGGTATATGACTAAATATCTGTATTTTAAATTATGTGACATGCTTAGAATAAAAAACCAAGCAATAATATCGCTCTTTATCAAGAAAAAAGAATAATAAAAGCCAAGCAAATTCTAGTAAAGAAAAACTAAGTTGAGGATTTTGATCCATCCTAAAAAAACTGTAGTCCCATTTTTTGTTTATCCCTTATCCTAAAAATCATAGTCCGATTTGAATTGCTTAAATGTCATTTTCATTGTTTGTTATAAGTTATAACCTCATACTGATGGGGTACCTTATGACATTGTGTGTGTGAGAAAACTCCGTTGCTCGTATAAAATAAAATAAAAAAGTTAACCTCATTATTCAATTGAAATTTTCAACAGAGTGTTGTACAATCAGTGTCAACTAAGATGACTTTGGGCGACTGCAAGGTTAATCCATTGGGTTGTAATGGAGGCATGAACGAGGACAAGCCCTTTAAAATGTTTGTGGGTTATGATCAACGTGAAGACATTGCATATGAGGTTTGTCGACACTCAATATTGAAGAGATCTTCAATCCCAGTTGAGATCATACCACTTAAACAATCTGATCTGAGAAAGGAAGGCCTATATTGGCGTGAAAGAGGCCAACTGGAGAGCACAGAGTTTTCTTTTACTCGGTTCTTGACTCCATATTTGGCCAACTATGAAGGTTGGGCAGTGTTTGTGGATTGTGATTTTCTTTACCTAGCTGACATTAAGGAGCTAAGAGATTTGGTTGATGAGAAATATGCCATCATGTGTGTTCAACATGATTACACCCCAAAGGAGACAACAAAAATGGATGGAGCATTGCAAACTGTGTACCCTAGGAAGAATTGGTCTTCCATGGTGTTGTACAATTGTGAACATCCCAAAAACCGGGTCTTGACGCCGGAGGTTGTGAACACACAAACCGGGGCTTTTCTTCATAGGTTTCAGTGGCTCGAGGATGAAGAAATTGGGTCCATCCCATTTGTTTGGAATTTTCTTGAGGGACATAACCAAGTTGTTGAAGGTAATCCCCGGACTTTCCCTAAGGCAATACACTATACTCGGGGAGGACCGTGGTTTGAGGCTTGGAAGAATTGCGAGTTTGCAGACCTCTGGTTGAATGAAATGGAGACGTACCTGCAGGAAACGAAGAAGAAAGTCGAAAATTAGGAAGAATTAGCAGGTAGTGTACTACTGCATTTGAAGTTTGAGATTCATTGTTGGAGTTCATTTTTTCGCTCTTTATTTTATGTTGAATAAATGTGTAAAGGAGTCTGCGAGTGCTGTCCCCAAAACCCTATCCCCATTTATTCCATATTTAGGGAGTGGGACAAGGGTTTTGTGTAATGTATAGTGGTTATTAATAGTAGCTAGGTATTGCATTGTAAGCATATCTCATGCCTTTCTTATTCTTAGCATATGCAACGATTCATTGTGTAACATTTAGCTTGTTATGCAGTATTTGTATTATATTAATTAAAGTAATATGTATTTCTTTCTTGTAAATTTTCATCCTTTATGAATATGGTTTGAAGTAGTGGCAGAGCTAGAATTTTCAGACTAATACCAAAATTTTAAACTCAATTGTAAATGGCTTTATTATTTTTATTGGAGGGCCAACACTAACTATGGTTCGGCCTTGGTTTGAAGGCTTTTGATTTCTATGTATATAAACATGTTTTATTTGGATTTTCTTTTATTTAGAGCTCTACCCATATATGTCCTAATTAAAGATACCAAACCTCGGCATTTAGAGATGATGCATTTACCTACTTTTGAGGCTAGAGTTAGCCTAGATAAATTGGTTTAGTTTCAAGACCTAGATCATATTGCTCCACCAAGTCAACAATTGGAAGCACATGAACTGCGAAGAGGCTATAATGAGGAGTTTAAAGTGAGGAGGCTATTTGAGGAGGTCAATCTCACTATCAACAAATATAAAGAAATCATGGGACTTAAACATTTAAAATGTTTTGATGGTATGATTGGCCTCCTCAAATAGCCCCCTCACTCTAAACTCCTCATTGTAGCTTCTTCCCATGAACATGGTAATGCCAAATTTACATTCTCCACACATAAATTGCCAGCTGACTATTGTGACCCAACCTTAGTCAGATTGGGCCAGCCCATAAAATCCAATTGGCCCAACCTAGGCAGGTAGTCGCCGCTTGAACTTGCTTCGGTAGTTTTGGTGGTTATTGGTTCGCAGAGACAAGCCCGATCGGGTGCCATATGAGAGAGAGAGAGAGAGAGAGAGAGAGAGAGAGAGAGAGAGAGAGAGAGAACAGAGGGATGAGAGAGAGAGAGAGAGAGAGAGAGAGAGAGGAGAGAAAAAAAAAAAACTGTAAAACTTAACTTTTTTTGTTTTTAATAATGCGGGTGTTTTTTAATTTTTTTTGGGTTTGAGTTTATAAAAATTGGCCTATCAAACAGGTTTTTTGGGCTTTGAACTTAAAATATATTTTTGAGTTTATAAAATTGGATTCAAGTAGGATATCAAATGGTCCTATAAGAACGATTGAGAAAATTAGAGGATGGGCACCTTTGTTTACACCCAATACATGTTTCTCGACACCCATCAAAAAACTTTAAAATAAAATCGCAACAATACGCATTTGTAAACTTATCATAAAAGGGTTTACTAACTTCGTAAACAAAAAATCAATTTCTTGAGCACCCAAACTGGATACCACAAATATTATTAAACCACAACACATCAACTGTCATTTTACCTCCTCTAAGTTCTAACTCTCTAACCCCGAACTCACTTGAAATCTACCCACATTATAATAATTATGAAAAGATGCAAGATTTTCAACTTTTTAAAAACTTTTAGATAGGGTTTTTAAGATAGATATTGAATGTAAATAGAATTCATCTTACAAAATACCAAAGAGCATTTGAAAAAAAAAAAAAAAACTATATCACATAGGGATGGCAATTTTCCCCGCGGGTAAGGGTCTTCGTGGGAATTCGATCCTAACGGGTCGGGTATGAAGGACAAAATACGGGTATGGGGATGGGTACGGGGAATTTTTTGGGTATGGTGTTCGGTGAGGGGCGGGGATGGTATTTTAATCCCCAACCCAAACCCTTCCCGTTTAGAATATATATTAAATTTTTGATGAGGTATATATATATATTATAGTATATATAAATATGCTATTAAAGTGATTGTACCGACTAAGTTTTATATTTTCTATTATTATATTATATATTTATATAATTTATACAAATCTTAAGCCACATTACTTATTTATTTAGTTAACTTACAGTCCATATATAAACATTCTTATATTGTCTTATAAGTATATATTATATATATTAATTATCTTGCCTTAGTACTTTTTTTTTCAACAACGTAGTTATATATTGATTTTTTCTTCTGTAATGGGGAAGGTCGGGGAACTAATTCCCCAACGAAGGTCGGGATGGGAAATCCCCAATATGAATATTGCGGGTATGAAGGAGGGGATGGGGGAAAAAAACTTAATGGGAATGGGAGATGGGAATGACATAGCCACCCCCGATTCGACCCATTGCCATCCATAATATCACATATGTGGGTTAGGCCAATTGGTGGGTTTTTGAACAAGTTTATCCCCTAGTAAAACGACTAAAAAGTCAATAAACTTAAATGTAAATAAACTAGAAGAAGAAAGTTGCCCATCTCAATGTGGAGCCTACTTAGACATGTCAATAGAATGAATTTTAAGCTGATGTAATATAATATGAATTTAGATTTTCAATCTGATAATATAATTAGAGTATCTACAATGGACTCACTAAACCACTTTCTCAGACAAATTTTAGGAAGGAATTGGAAAAATACAACTCCAACCATGCTCCCTATCCACCTCCTAAAATAAGGAGAACTCTAGGATCTCCTAAATATGAGGAGAGAGAAAGGACTCCTGGTGGTTCCCTATAATTTAACACTGTTTTGTTTTATGCATATTTTAAACTTTTAATTAATACTAACTATTTTTATATTATTTTTTTATAGAGATAAACCAATTATATTGAATAAAAAAAATAATTATAGTATTTATAACTCCCTAAACTCGACAGCATGATTGGAGTTCAAATTTTATAGAGAGCTCCTAAAATAGCATTTATGTATTTTTAGCTATATTTTAACTTAAAAATAGAGAACATGATTGTAGATGCTCTTATGATTCAAATCTGATAGGTCTTAAAATGATATGAATAATGTTACTGATAAGATTCTGACAAAAAAAAGTTACTAATAAGATTTAATACCTTTTTAGGTCTCAAAATAAATCTAACAATAGTCCAATCTAAAACCGAATTCAATTCTTATTAGATATGAATTGGCAAGTTAAATCTGATAATCAGATTATAAACTAATTCAAATTCACATTAGACCAATCTGATACGTTTGTAGGTCTTACCGCCCCTTCCCATGGGCAAGCCACCTTCCTCCCTTCAGTGTAAAAAAAACCTTCCTCCTCTCTCATCTCATATTTATGAAGAGAAAAAAAAAGAGGAAATCTCATCATGACCCCTAAAACCAAGCCTAGTGTTTCCATTTTACATTGGTTCTCTTGGTAATTTAGACAATACCCTCGCATCTATTTCTCTTTCCTTTTTGCTTTTTATAGATTTTTTTCATAAATATATTTAGTTATATACCCGTTCTTAGCACTAATGATATAGATAAACCCTACACCAATTAATTTCTATACACAAACCCCAAAAATGACAACTAGCGCCATTGAATTTTAAATTATTTTGATGCCCTATTGAGTATTTTGGGTTTTTTTTATTTTTTTAATTTATGGAGTTTTGAGGTTGGGCTTGTTTTAAGAAATCAATGGTAATCTTGTAGTTTATAGGAAGTTCGAAGCCTCTTTGTTATATTGTAAATAAACTTTGGGTGTGTTTTTAAAGTCTATTTCATGTAAGATTTTTTTATAATTTGGGTCCTTATATTGAGTATAATAGTAAATCTCCCTATTTTTATCATCGTCGGAGACTTTTTATAGACCTTCTTTGAAGATACATAAATTATTTTTGTAGATAACCTTTATCTTTGTTCTGACACACCCGACATACTGAAAAAAAACAAGAGAGATTGGGTGGAAAGGCAAATAATTAATTTCACGCATACGCCATAGAGCAAACTATTATTATTTATTTCAATCAAATAATGGTTTTGTCATCTTAGCCTAGAAACCTTGTATCATAAGGAAAGGTAGGGGATGAGATGAGAAGATATGCATTTCTGACGAATATGGGCATCATTTGCTTGCCAAGTTGGGGTTAGGGTAGAGACAAAAAACACAGTCCACTTTTTTAAAGAAAAAAAAAAGTGAGACGTGTGGGATTTTATTTTCAATCGAAATGAAATAATGCAACATGCTGCTTGCTTCTTATGCTTTGTCATGAAATCAACGCTATCCAATCCCAACTCTCACTTTCTCTGCCTTCAAATTTATGGCCCTCTCCCTCATCCTTCTCTTTTTGAGTTATCAAACAGTTGGCAAAGTCCAGGGACTGGTGGCTATTATTCATGCATGTTGCTACGTTATGTTTCTTTCTTCTTCTTTTTTTTCTTTTAATTTATCCCATAATATGCACAGAATTGCTGACATAAATGGATGAAATTAGAGTTATATAATTATTGCAAATATCGGCTTTGCCACGTTGGCCAGTGCGGATAAACTTCTCACTCTTTATTCGAGTGCGAATCCCCTTTTCGTATTTTAAATTAGATTAAAATAGAATACTGATTGTATAAAAAAAAGAGTTAAATAATTATTTTTACAATGTAATATTTATGATTTTTCATCCAAAGATTTATGATTTTATATACAAAAAATTCTCCAAATGACAAGGTGTTGGCCTTTGAGATTAGATTGTATATATTTTTACAATGTAATATTTATGATTTTTCATCCAAAGATTTATGATTTTATACAAAAAAATTCTCCAAATGACAAGGTTGGCCTTTGAGATTCGATTGTATATAATTCATTGAGGTTAATTTTGTCATTTGCATAAGTTTTTTTTTTCAATGAAATCATTAATTTTTGGACAAACAATTAATGAAAAGGAATTTTGTGAAAACAAACTGAAACCTTAGGGCTCGTGTAATTTTTGAGACCTTAGGGAATTTTGTGAAAACTTAAGAAACCTCAGGGGGTGTTAGTGTAAATAACTCTATAATATTATCAAGCACAGTGGTTGGTGAAGAGGTGAACCAGTCAAAAATTGACTCACACGTATGGGTAAAAAGAAACGCCAATCAAAAGTTGATTTGATCAAAGGTAGTAGCCAAACAATTGATCCGATTTTGAGGTGTGTTCATGGCACGTCAGATTGGAGAAGGAAGGAGTTAAAAGAGAATTTGAAAAAAAGATGCAACCCAATTGGAAGGATGGAGATGATGAACAAAATGCATACCAATTAATGGTGAATGCGTGCTTCAAATTTGTGAAACTTCCACAATTTACACACTATCAAAACCATGAACATTGAAACACTTTAGTTGGAAATGACTTTTATCCCACGGAGGAAAAGAAAACGATGTGTTCACATAATCTTTGTAAATTTTTTGCGTCTCATAACTTGCAGATAAGTGATTTCAGGTCTGAACTTCATGGCACCATGGCAGTGTGTTTGTGTGAAAATCCCCCTCTCTCTCTTCCCAATTTTGGCCCAAAAAAATATTGTAAGTTATCGAATGATTATTTATTTATTAATGGGAAAGTAAGAAGGGAATAATGGAATCAAAGGAGGAGAACTGTTAATACACATTCATGATAATAAATACTTATTCCACATAATTATAAACATGTCACTAGAGAGTTCTTCTACTATATTTGATTTGCATTTCTTTTTATTTTGAGAACTGTTCTCATAGGGGAAAGATCTTTTATATATCACCTCCTTGGTGGAGACATATATTATCTCAAGGCCGTGTATATGAGAAATTATAATCCGATTCTTGCTTTAGGTTTTATTGCATTCCTACTGCATAAACTCCATATTTGTCGTTGACTTATTTTCTTAAACAAAGAAAAGTTGAAAGAGTTGTTGACTTTTTAAATTAATTTTTAAAAAAAAATTAAAAAAAATATTTGGAATACAAGTTCATTTTTCATTATCTTGAGTTTAAAATGACCTCATCGTATGATTTAGCTTGGCAAAGAATGCACCTGTCTAGCTCGAATCGAAGGAGAAATGAACATGGAAATAACCAGAAGAATTGGCTATGGTGGCTACATCAAAAGAAAGGTTGTTGTGGCTATTTTATCTTCTTTTTTTTAGGGTCTGACCAAAATAGACCCATACAACTAAAATACTCTAGACAATAACCCACCTATTTTATTACATTTAAATAAAACCCAATTTTGAATTGGATGCCGAAGTGTTCATATATTATGACATATTTACAAATCATGCATCAACCCCTCTTTGTTGTTGAACATTTTTCTCCTTAAAAAAATCCCTTAAATTTAGGATTTCAATCATGTTTTTAACTAGGCATTCAACGTGGTTTCTATTTTTTTTAATTCATCAATTTCCTCTAGGAGTCCCGTGCGTTAATTAGGGTTGACTATTTCTCTTTTTTCTATTGGGGAGTTCGTTAGTATAAATGATATATTGGTCACTTTGATAGTTGTGACATAGCATATGTGTAACAATTTTTGTGTACTTAATATATCCAACATATCTAGGTACATTATAATTTTCCAATATACGTAGATAGGTACATTATTTAATATACAAAAATATAGGTACATTATTTATAAGAAAAAATAGGTTCATTATTGAATATGGTCTATTATAAGCAAATATACGTAAATAGGTACATTATTTAGTATAAAATAGCTATATTATTTATAAGAAAAAATAGGTATACAAAATATTTGTAGGTTCATTATTGAAACCATAACAATAGGTACATTATTTATAGGAAAAAAAAATAGGTTTACAAAATATTTGTAGGTAAATTAATGTTCCTAAAACAAATTAATTTCAAATCCATAACAATTATTAAATTTGAAATTTTGATATAAATAAAAGGAAATAACTAACCAATTAATATGAAATTGAAACAAAATATGATCAGGTTGTCGGTTTTGGAAAAACAGACCAAGTTTTAATTATATATTTCATTTACAAAATATAACCAATCATAGTATAAAAAAAAACATAATAGGTATATTAGAACCAATCAATTTCAAAAACATACGACACTAATTACACACCATGTTTTAATTATATATAAAATAAATAAATAAAACTGACCCACAAAACTTATGCAAAATTGAAACACTATTATGACATTGAATAGCAAACAATTTGTTGGAAACAAAACTTTAAAATGCAATTAGGGTATTTTAGGAATTGAAAAAATATAACATTTAATATGTTAAGCTTGATTAGGTAATTTGCTTAGGTGGATCCTAGTCATAGGGTTTTACTTATAAAAATTGGGTTTAATTTATAGAAAAATAAAAGGAAAGGCTGTAGCCATGAAAAAAAATATGAATTTAAAGGGGAAAACCCAAATTTACTATTTTTTTTATTCATACCAGGTTGATAGGTGTGATGTGTTTTGTGTCATAGTCTGTACTTTTGCCCGTGTTTGGGCCCAAATTTATCATAGTCAAATTGTCGGTTATATCGAGATTATTGAATATATGGGGCTTCACATATTCATTGGTCATGAATGAGTGACTACATTTTGATACATGTGAAATGTGAAAGAAACAATATTTGAGAATTTAATCATGTTATGATATTTGGTTGGAGTTCTTGAGTTGAAAAATAATAGGAAACGAGGGTAATGAACAATATTTTTTGTGTAGTTGAGTCTAACTCTAGCTATGTATCAAGTCTCAGGGCAGCTCAAAGTGCATATGGATTTTATCGATTAATTCAGGACTAGTGATAAGGACTTCGGTAAGATGACTAACAAAAGGGGAATTATGGGATTATTGAGAAGGGTGTTAATTCATATAAATAAGCATTCGAGACAAAGTGGTATACGCATGGTATAAGACGTGTGAGATCTGTTTGTTAAGTTATATGAATTTATGGGAATAGACGAAGAGTTGGCATTGCACTCATGTAGTATTATTAAAATTAAAAGACATATAATAATATTCTATGATTGCATGTCACTTAATTTAATTTTGTTGTCAATATGGTCTAGTCCAGTGGAAAAAGGTATTGACTTGCAGACCAATGGTCTCAGGTTCAAACCCCCATGAAGACACCTTGACAATGTGTGTGTGTGTGATAAAACCCCCCTTCCCCAATATCTCTTGTATAAAGAAAAAAATTTAATTTTTTCAATTTATTGTATTAAGGTTTGTGCCCATACTGAGCTTGTTAATGCTCACCTCTTAACAGATTTTATAGGTGTTAAACCTAAAAATCTAGGATTTGAGATGAAGTTTGGTTATATTGTTTAATAGAGCATGTGATGTTCATAACTTATGGTTGAATACATAGCTACTCTTTTGTGCACTTTTGAGTGAATTGAACTTGTAAAATATTTATTTATTTACTTTCCTTTACATTTTTGTAATGCATACTTTGTTAGTTGTACAATTAAAGTGTGAATCGCGTCCTAATTCAAGGGTTACGCTAATCCATGGGTTGGGGTGTGACATTTCTACCTAAATTTCATATATTTCTAGACAATCCCTAGAGATTTCAACACCGTTGAAGATTGCTTTACCACCGGCTAGTATGATTTCCAACTGACATACCATCCCAGTTGTGATTATGCAAGGGCATAACAACATCGCATTGGTGTTGGCTTGGATTATTACACTCTAGATCCTATGTCGTTTCTTAACTTTTGGCCACAACATGTATAAACATTACACAAACAAGCTTAAGATGGAAGATTATGAAGTGGAGCAAACCCTGTATAACATTTGCGATGGGGAGAAAAGGTGGACTTAGTGAAGTATAACAATTTCGGAATATGATCTTCAATCTATTTGGTAAAAAGGAAGTGACTTTAGATGCTTGAGTATGAACGTCTAATTTGTTCCGTTTCCAAGGATTTTTCATTACCATAGAAATATTCTTCCAACAACCATTTTTATTGGTTCTAGCTGCTTATATAGAATTACAAGGGCAGAACAACAATGTATTTGTATTGGCTTGAATTATCGGAATTACACTTGGGATCCTATGTCGTTTCTTAAATTTTAGCCACAACGCGCATAAAATTACACACAAAAGCTCAGCATCAACGATGTGTTCTTTACTACAAAGTTCTTTTTTTTTTTTTTTTTTTGTGGCAAGACATCTAAGATAGTATTTTAGTATATCAAAAGGGACTTCGGTACCATAGAAACATTCTTCCGACAACCATATTTATTCACAAAGCCAAAGCTAAGTTGGGATTTGTTGCGATGGAGAGAAGATGTAGACTTAGTGATATAAAACAATTAGGGTTTGTTTGGTACATCGGACTGTACTGACTAATTTCTGTCGAATAGTATTAATCTGTTCTGGAGAGTACTAACTGTTTATCCATAATATTATACGGCGTTTGGTGCTGTTCCGGATAAATAGTCCAACTAAGTTATACTGTGTTTGGTGCTGTTCCAGATAACATCAGATCATACTATTTTTTTTATAAAAAAATCTTGATAATTTAAGTGGAAATTGAAATTGAAATGACACGAATTTTTTTTTGGGTAAGATTCATATTACAAGATTTGTTTTTCAATTGTTTTTACCAATATATTTTTTTCTTCCATATAACCCATTATCATAATGGAAGTATCTCATAAAAATTCCAACACACTCGCATATGTTAATATAAACAGTACCAAATAATGTATAATTCAAAGTGATCACATACTAAGGTGATAAGAGCAAAAGGGAAAGTTATTCATAAACTAAACTACATCAAAGATTTAATCACAGCTCTTTCGCCCAAGTTATTCCAAGCAAAACCACTTCTGTTAATTATGTCAACCTCAATGCATTTCAAAGAATCATTCCAAGACTACAAAATATCATCTTGCTTGCACAAACCTGACTAGAATCAATTTCCTAGTGAGTGTAGACTTCTATATATTATATAGGATTATTCATAGCAATGGTCCCTCAACTATACCCCAAGTTACACTTTGGTCACTCAACTCAAATATTAGTTGCAGAGGTCACTCAATTAGGTGTTTTGTTGCACCGTTAGTCCTACCGTCAAGTCTCTCTAACGATAGGGACTAATGGTGCAACACAACACCTAATTGAGTGACCAAAATGTAACTCCGAGTATAATTGAGGGATCATTGCTACAAATAATCTTAACTGAAAAGTCACATTTGCCCATCAATAATCTAAGAGATGCTTGCCACTTCATCATTTTAAACAGAAAAAGTAACAGACTTGATGGTAGGACTAACGGTGCAACAAAACACCTAATTGAGTGACCTCTACAACTAATATTTGAGTTGAGTGACCAAAGTGTAACTTGGGGTATAGTTGAGGGACCATTGCTGCGAATAACCCTATTATATATATATATGTATTGTTTGTTGATACATGTAAAATTGAGGTACTTCGTCAAATTCTTGATACAGTTGTTTTTTTTTTTCTTTGATGTTAGATTATTGTTTGTTGGGAGGAAGTGGATTTGTAACCAAAATCTAATAACAAATTTACAAGTCAGCAGTCATGAGAGATAATAAATTGTAGTGGTATAGATAGTGTATCCAATTCTAACTTTTAATGACTTTTAATGAGTTTAAAAGTCTGAAGGTATTCAATTGTGATTTTTAAATTGTCTTTAAAAGTTTAGTTGTATTCAATTGGGAGTTTTAAAGAGTATTTAAAAGTTTTGAGGTATCCAAAATGTTAATGACTTTTAAAGACTTTGTTAAATAAATGACTTTTCAAAACTTTTAAAGCTAATTCTTACTATCAAAAGTCTTGGTAATTTACACTAGACTTTATATCATATTGGGAAGCTGAGAAGATAGAAACAAAACGTCTCCAATTCTTTCCCCCCTCGTTATATCAAACCAGCAAGCAGACATATCTGTTTTCTTCAACTTTGGTATCTCATCTTGTCTCTACTTTGGTATTCAACGTCATTGAAATGAATCATGGCTAAGCTCACTAAAAACAATGAATCATGGCTAAGCTCTATTTTTTTCTTTTTTAAAACTAAATCATGGCTAGTTGAACCCAATTATTTCCTTGTGGTACATTTTCTAATGCACTTTGTCATTTTATAATTGTACTTTGTCATTTTTATCATTTTCTAATGTTAAGGAGAACTATTCTTTGCTTTTACGTAATTGTATCCAATCGTTTTTTTTTTCCTAATTTTTTGTTCCATGTATGCCAACTATTTAATTCAACATATTAAAAGATAAAAGTTATTCGTAAAATAAATCTAAAAATAAGTATTTAAAAGTCTATAAAACTCTATGACATAAGTATATAAAAGTTTGTCACTTTAACTTTATAAAGTATGTAAAAGTCATTAAGAATTTGTCAACTTTAGGAAAGTCACTCACTTAAAAAAAGTCTTTAAAAGTTAGAATTGGATACACCCCCCTTAGTTAATTAATTTCGCACCAAAGTTAATGGATGCACTACAATGCAGTTGTTTTTGCCATATAACTAAAGTAATTGTTTTTGCCGTATAATATATCAATCTTTTTAAATGTTATCTTTGTTTTTGGTTCACAACATAGTGAAAAAGTGGAAAACAACAAACAAAAAGCAAAACATGGTCAAAGAAATAATTCCACGAATCACTTTATTTGGTAAAGATTCCCACAACGTTGAATCACTATATCACATACAAAGAAAACATTCGATTAAAAAAAATATCAAAAAGGAAAAATTTATAACCTAATTTCCACAAAAATGTAATAAAAGATTAAATATATAAAGAAGAGAGAAGAAGCATATTGGAGAGAGTATGAAAAAGAGAGAGAGTGAGAGATAGATACCTGGATAAGAGTGAAGAGAATAACATGTGAAGAAGATAGCAGAGAAGAACCCTAGGGAGAAGAAGATGAAAAGAACATCTGATTTTTCTTGTAGAACGTGTGTTCTTTTTCCCTAGCTGTATAATTAAGCACATAGTATCTAAACCGGGGTGTGTGGGTTGTATTAGTTGGTCAGGTAAGCAGAGTATTAAAAGCCCAACCCGTTTAAAATAATACAAGTTGACACCAAACAACTGACATGAACTATTTATTCCTATTCAGAGTCTAATACGGTGTACCAAACGAGCCCTTACGGAATATGATCTTCAGTCTATTTGGTAAAAAAGAAATGCCTTTATACCATCTCCAACCATGGGGGTGGAAACTGAAAATTTGACATTTGAGTCCAAATTCCATCTCCACCTATGTATTTGGGCACCTCCCAAAAGAATCCTCACCAAAGATGGAGGAGAATAAGAGAATAAGGAAGCTTGGAGATGGGTGCTGGCCTCTTCTTCTCCAAGTTGGCCGGCCAAGGGAGACTAGGGAGGGAGGCTTGATGTTTCCTCTCTTCCTAAATGTCTAACTTGAAAACCCTAAGGAGGTGTGGAGCTATGGAATTCTATTTATAGAGCCTCATTTTGTCACACTATGTGACACACATGGGCATAAACCCACATGTGCCGCACCCCCCAGTGACGGATCCAGGATTCGAACCCTATAGAGTCATGGTGTACATGTTCTAAAGAAAATTTAAGAGTGGGTTTTTTTTTTAAATCTATTTTTTCTCTTCCAAATTTTATTCCTCGGACAAATATACTTGAATGATTTTAATTTGTCATTTTTTCGGTTTATACTTTTGAGTGATTACAATTTGTAAAATTTAAAACCAAACATATGCCAATTAACCAAAAAACAAAAAACCACAACCACCTAATCAACAAATCAGCAAAAACTTCGTCCAATAAATAAATAAATAAAACATGTAAACCATAAATTTCATCCAAGCAATATAAATTTGATTTCAATTAAATTAAAAACATCATACATCATCCTTATTTTCATATTAGGATTTATAACTTACTGGAATTGAGAAATATCACAATAATAGTGGCGCCATAACAGGTGGTGGACGGCGGCATAACTCCAACGGTTGTGGCAACACATCAACGACACTATAGCAGGTGGGGATTGGGGAGGGTTTTAGGAGATAATAATAGAAATTGAGGGTTTTGGGTGTTGATTATTTGCTCAGTGATTTTTTATTTTTTATTTTTAAAAGAGGCGTCTTCTTAATTAGTTAAAATGTCAAGTAGTTTGTGGGCAGTCCCTGGGGTTGCACCACCGACTCAAGTATACCTCTAAGCCTATTTCCATGGCTTCCATAAGGTCACTTGACCCCAGTGACCCCACTGTGGCTCCGTCTCTGGCACCCCCTATGTAATGGCCTCTTTTTGGGGTACTTTGGTCTACATATCTCATAATGTGTCACACTTTGCCTAAGTCTATATGGTCCATTTCTATAAAGTTCTAAGTCATGTGGAACCCTAACTAAAGTTTCCATAACTTTAATTGGATAATTAAACTAATCTAATTAATTTAATTAGTTCAATGACTTAACAAATTAAGTCACTTACTTGTCTAATAAGTGTTGGTCCTGGTCAACCTTAGTTGACCATGTCTAGTGTCGGGTCAATAGTTTGACCTTTGACTTTGACCTTTGACTTTGACCAAACCACAAAATCATTTATTCTCTTTTAATTTTCAATCCATAAATTTTCGGTGTTCGATCTTATAGGTTCTAATTAGCGAGGTCGTGGGTAAGAATGATTTCTTCTCAACTGAATGTTAATTGTATCCCTCCATACAATTTTCCCTATTGGCGAAGGCTAATTGTAATTAGTTTTTACAGGGCTTCCACAAACCATGAGTGACACCTAGCAGTACGTCATGACTACCCAAGCTAAATAGAATTCATTTAGAGAACCTAGTCAGTTTGTGATTACAATGCAATTTGGTCCTTCTCTAAAACAATACTCTATGTCGTGTTGTTGGGATATGGTTAACTCGTGTCAAATCCATAACATGACATCTCTAGGTTATATGATTCACTTGGATGCAATTGCAAAAGTTCTTGTTTCAATTCCTATCCAATACTTTGGCCAAAGATTCAACGAATCATATCTTAGAGTGTTCTCTCTTCTTACTGAGAGTAGAAATTCCTTATTGTACATTCACATGCCTCTATGCACATGTTGAGTATCTTGAGGAACACCTTTAAGTCACATCCTTTTGATACGACTATATATTGTTCTCAAAGACAAACAACTCATACAAAGACAACCATGATGTCTCAGGTCTGAGGACTAATTTGTATTATCATAACTTAAAATTCATTTTTTGACACTTGTGAGTAGAATTTCCATACAAGAATTCTTGAGTTGGTCCAAGGGATGTACATGTGGTTTTATTTTGTAAATTTTCATCTTCAAATATTAATTTGTTTTCATGTTAATTTTTGTTTTGTGTTAATTTCTTATATATTAATTAGCTTAAATTTTTTTTAAACAAAATCAACTTTATTTTTTTTTTAAAACTATGATAAAATAGGATTCATAAAGTAAATACGAGCTGATGGATCATAAAGTAGAACCAATTTGAAATGTTGGCTTCTTATGGTGAATTTGCACAAAATTTGAAATTCTGACAAGATAAGATTTCATCTTATACCAATCATTGGATCAAATGAAGTAGACTTAATATCATCCGTCGTACTATTATCTCTTATTTGCCCAAAATTCAAGATTCAACATGTTAAGAGTCATCTGATCTTAAACCGTTTGATCATATTCTCTCAGCCTCATCTCAACCCTCCAATTCTTATCTCTAATATCAACCATTTATCTACAAATGTCAAAGCCTTCTTTACAATCACTTTATTTTATCCATATCTTATATGAATACTTACTTTGGTTAGCCATGACATTTAGTTGTGTGCCACTCACGGCTTGTGGAATAATTAATCTAAAATACATTATATTATTTTATAATATTAAAATCCAAGCACATCACAAAATAATTATGATGGCTTTTGCAAGAACCAACGTTAAGAGAGAGAGAGAGAGAGAGAGAGAGAGAGAGAGAGAGAGAGTTACTTTTCCAAATTGGGTTACTTTTGAAAATAAGTATAATATTAATAATTATGATGGCTTTTTGCTCCTTTGGCTTCTTCCGGTAGAAAAAATGTTCTGGGAAAAGTTGTACTGAGAAATGCATTATAAGCATCGCATTGTATGCATTGTAAGCTATACCCAATAGTCTCATAGTTATAGGAGTTGTATATCGATGAAAAATAAAAACAAAAATCATGAATTTGTGACAACCCAAATGATAAAAACACAAATTTATGAAGTAAAGTTGCAAACACAGAGTAGAAGTATAAATTCATATGAACAGTCAAAGATTTATAAATTCATAAATTCATATGAACAGTTAAATAGGGTGTACTTAGTTTTTTTTTTTTTTTTTGATAGAGAATATGGTGTACTTAGTTAATTTGCAGCACTCTTTTTTCTGGGTTAGCTACGAAGAGAGGGGCTTGGGTTTTCCTATTTTTAAAATTTTATTTCCATATATGGGCTCCACAATTCCACATCCATTGGGGAAATTGGCCAGTTATGACAAAATTACCAATATACCCTACCACGTCATCAATTTTAACAGAGTTTGGGATGGAGTATACGGCAAGGGGGAAAGTGACAGACCAAACATTGGTCAAGGCTTCCAGGATGCAATGTAGGATTGACAAATGTTTTAGGGAGCACTGTAGCAATTAAGTCTTTAACTTCATAAGTGAACTTTCATGCTCTTTCTTGCAACCCATCACACACGTCACTTATTACTCATCTCTTTCTTTTCAAATACCCTTAACACAACTCAAAACCATTTATAATTTCAAATGCTTCTACAACGGTGAAAGCAAACCATTTAATGATGAATTGAGACTCCAAGAGTTGTTTGAGTCTTTGAATGAATTACAAACATGACGTTTTCAAATTTGTGTATAAATTCGGATTGTTGAAAACATGCAATGTGTTCCGTGAATCAGTGGTCAACACCATTACAATACTTTTCTTTAAGTCAAGTACCATTAAAATAAACTCTTTGTTTTCAGTCCACAATGAGCAATTGGGCTGAAAAAACAATCTGGCCAATGCAAAGATTTGGAAAATAAAAATAAGCACAGTTGCAAGTTGCAACTTACAAGTACAATCACTGAAAATAAGTTGTCTTGTGGAGCGCGCGTGGTCTGCACCCCCAATAGAGCTTTTGGAATAGATGAAGGCAAAGTATACTTCTTCTTTTTTTCGGTAAATTAATCTCATAATTTTTTTTTAATGACCTTTCCTATTGAGAGGAGTGATAACATACTAAACTCACACACACTACACGGATGTTGGGCCTCAAACCCAGGACCTTGCCTAAGGGATCCTTTGTAATCTCATAACATATTACTCTCAAATCAACTTGAGCAAGGTTATAGGTTATTATAATTTTTTTTCTTTTATAACAAAAAAAAAAGAAGAAGGAATTTTTGAGTTTTCATTTCCAATACATCCTTATTTTCTGAAAATAAAAAAATTACATTCCAATCCAAAAAGAGATAAATACCTGACCTTATTTTTAAACTTTAATCTCTACCAAATTTATAAAGCCCTTAGTTTCCAAAACATTTGTGAATGAAAAATAGTTTTAATGACTAATACTATATACTAAATAAATAGGCGAAAATAATTTATTTATTTTAATACGAACGATATTTGGAAGAGAGGGATTGAATGTATAACCGTTCATGCATTAGTAAATACTCTTAACCATTAACCAAGGTCGTTGGTGTGAGTGGTTCGGCACTCGCATTCCTTAAGAGAGGTCAGGGGTTCGATCCCTGCTCTCATATAGAGTCACCACTTTAGCTAGCACTTTACCCCTTACGGGCCGACCCGGTGTAAGCAGGGATTAGTCTGGGTTATGGTTATGACTTAAAGGTGCCACCCATAGTTGGGGCCCATTTAGGACCACCTCGTGGTCCAGACCAAAAAAAAATACTCTTAACCATTGCAAGTCCTTTGTTTAAAACAAAATGCATATTTTTATATAAGGAAAAAGTATACTAAAACTAAAAGCAAGAAAAATAAACCAAACAAATGTTCTAATGGGTTACCTTTTTTTGTCTGATTACCAATTTACACCTAATTTGTATCAGATTGGGAAGAGCAGAGTGAGCCTTCACAGAAAGAAGGAATGTTAGTCAAAGTTCATATGAGAAGAAAGGAAATAAAAATAGGACTTTTTTTTGGGGGGTCAAAGAAGTGACGGGAAATAAAAAAACACAGGTATAATAAAAAGAACAATATTAATAAATAAATAAATAAAATTGAGAAAGATAAAATATAATAAAAATAGGGGGAGAAAGAAAAATAGAAAAAGAAAAGGAAAGGAAAAAGGGGAAGAGAGAGTTTGAGAGAGAGAGAGAGAGTGAGGTGGTAGGGAGAGTCCACAGTCACCTCCTTTATCTCAGCCTAACATCGCTCTGCTGTTGCCATTTCGCTTCTCAATCCCCAATTCTTCTGTATTCACATTCACTCCTCTTTTCATTTCTCTCTCTTCATCTTTTTCCTTTTTCTTCTTCTTCCTTTTTCAAATTTTCAGCTCTTTATCTTTCTCTCTCTGTGTATCTATGCGTGTGGTTGGATCTCCATTTCAGCTCTCAGATGTGTTGCTCTCTCTACGCTCGAATCGTCTCCCTCCTCTTTAACAAATTGCGGTTAGGATCGATCCCACTTGTGTTTTCTTCAGTTTCGCCAATTTCCAATATCTGCTTGCGTTTTCTTGAGCTAGGGTTTCCATTTTCCCGATCCATGAATTAGAAACCAGCAATTGAATTGGGTTCAATTCGCATTTGCATGCTCGATCGAGCTCTGAGAATTGCGATTCAGGAATAATTAGGCTTTTCATTTCGTGAATTTCACTTTCCGAGCTGATTTTTTTCCCTTTTTTGCAATTAAGAACGGGCGACGTTCAATTTCGTAGTTCTCATCTGAATTTTTGGATTTTTGTCGTTTTCAGGTGTTCTATTATCACAATTTTCTCAGGTCTTAGCTCATTTCGTCACTACGCTTGAGCTATCTCATTTTGATTTCATTTTCAATCCCCGTTTCCCATTCTAGAAAATTTTCAATTGCGCGCAAAAGGACGTGTCTTTGGGTTTTGGTCGATTTCGCAGCTTCAATCTTGGGATTTTTGTATCTGCTCCATCTTCCTCTGATTCAGGTATGCAAAATTTAAGTTTTCGGTGTATAAATTGTAATCACTTCAGCTGAGAGTTTCCATCTTTATTAAGCATGCCGTAATTCATGGGGGCGTGACTACCTTGCCATACGTAGACTTCGTTCCAATCTACGAAGTGAATTATGTATGGTTACGAGTTCAATCATGATTTATGGTTTGGATATTGGTTTGTTTTGTATGAAATAATAGACTGACCCCTTTCCTTGGTTTATTTGCTTCTGAATGGGGTAAAAAGGATTTAATTCGACCTTGGAATATTACTCACAGCTTATCCTTTTGTGGGTTTTGAAGATCTGCAGTTCACTAGTCTTAATTACTCATAATTAGTGTTAAATAATGACTATGTGCACAAGTTAGTAATTTAATGTCATCTTTACCCCTTTATCCATATTCCCTCTAGCAACTGCTTTTATGATTTTACTTATTGTTTCTTTCTGTTTATGGATTTTTTTGTGCGCTGTTGGACTCTTGCGTCGTTTGTATTTATGATATGGGACAATATTTGGTCTAAACCATTGGAAGTTTGTTTTCTGTTTGTTCTGTTCCATAAATTAATTATTAGTGCATGTATAACAAGTGGATCAAATTTGGCACTATGGTTCTGCTTATATGTGTTTATTTGTCGTTTTCTTCTCCCTTTTTATTCCAGGTTGTCAACCTACGCTTTGCATGGTCTTGGCTCTTCTTAGCGGTTTTGATCACATATTAAGAGATGAGTCGGACAACAAATGAGAGTGAAGATGGAGTGCTGTCCAAGGATCAGATTGAGTCTCCGTTGATGGACGAGAGTAACGGAGGAACTGGAAATGGTGGAATTGTTCTAAAGAAAGGGCCATGGACCTCGGCTGAAGATGCAATATTGGTGGAGTATGTTAAAAAGCATGGGGAGGGAAACTGGAATGCTGTTCAGAAGCACTCAGGCCTATTCCGTTGTGGTAAAAGCTGCCGGCTGCGTTGGGCAAATCACCTAAGGCCAAACCTGAAGAAAGGGGCATTTACTCCTGAAGAAGAACATTTGATTGTTGAACTACATGCCAAGATGGGGAACAAATGGGCACGCATGGCAGCACATGTAAGTACACAGTTTATTTTCTTTATCTAAATATGGTTCATACCAAATTCTGTTTCTTTGTATTCTGCCTCAAACTTCATTTCAAATTCACACATATAACATAGGAAGAGCTTATTACATTAATATGGGAACTCTTAGCTATAAGAGGAAAATATTCTGTGTTTAATACAGAATTTCATTAAAAAAAATTCTATGCTTGTATCTATTTGAATAAAGTATTTGTGTTTCTCATCAACAAAAAAATAAAAAATGAAGAAAAAGAATAGAGTTCATTGGTATAATTTGGGATTTGCTTTCAAAGTTTTAGCTGTGACATTTGAGTTTGTGTAATATCATGTATCTTTTGCATGCAACAAAGATGGGCAGTTTCTCCAATTATCCTGTATTCTTTCCCCAAAACTTCCCAATTACTTGTCAATTTTGTCATTGTATATGTTGAGCTTCTAGAATAGAAAAACAAAAAAACAAAAATTATAACTTGCTGACTGCTGCACTTCCACCATCACAGGAAAAGAACTTGTGCCTTTTATGATTTATCTAATTAAGATCAGATCAAAATCATAAATGATAACAGAGTACAGTTTTCCAAACATTTTCCCTTACTTCAAAAGCCAGTAAAACTCTCCCAAAATTAAAATACCCTGGCTTCATAGAGATTCTAAGTGACATAGCTTCTCAATTGGGTAAACCAATCTTGTAGCTTTTATGTGTCTACAACTTCTTAGATGGAAGGGAATGAGAACTTGGCTGTGGTATCTTTCATATTTTATTCTGTGTTTGAGCATTTGATAATCAGACAAGATTTTTCATTTTCAGGGTTACACATATGTCAAACATCCTTCCTAGCTTTAGGTTAGTCTATGTGGTATTCGTGTATATGTTATTACAAGAGTGCCTTAAGGTGCTACTGTTCACTCTTGTTTCCAATCTTGAAAATGTTTTATGAAGTTCATGGAAACTGTTCCTTCTTGATTGAATATAGTAACAGAAAGGAAAGGTAATGATAATTTGACATGATACTTTGGCTAGATGAAGCTAACATGTGTTAATGTTAAGATATTTTGTGTCCCTGAAAGATTAAAGTATATTTACTTACCATGGGTTAAAAGATTGAACAATAATATATGGCAATGTTTAAAGTGTCTATTTTAAGAAATTATTATGACAAGATAAAAGTTCGCTGTTGTGGACAATGCATTTTGTAGTAGATGCACCATATTGACATCTCTCAATTAATTCTTCTTCAAAGCTAGTAGTAATTTTTCTAATTTTATATTTTGGGTCCATCCATTATTAGTCTTAATTTTCGTAGTATTTTTCTTAATGTGTTTTCCCATTGTTTTTCGGAAATGATTAATGGCCTCTTCTGCTCTTCTTAGTTACCTGGCCGTACGGATAATGAGATAAAGAACTACTGGAATACCAGAATTAAGCGGCGTCAGAGGGCTGGCTTACCACTTTATCCTCCCGAGGTGTGTTTGCAAGCATTGCAGGAGAGTCAACAAGGCCAGTCCTGTGGTGGAATTAATGGTGCAGATAGAGCACATCATGATTCTCTGCACACTAACAGTTATGAGATACCTGATGTTGTATTTGAGAGTTTAAAAGGAAACAATTGCGTCTTACCTTATGTTCCTGAAATTCCTGATCTCTCTGCTAGTGGCATGCTAATGAAAGGCCTTAGTTCTTCTCCATATTGTGGTTTCATGCCACCAACAATGCATCGTCAAAAGCGTCTTCGAGAATCAACATCTTTATTCTCTACTTCTGATGGTAGTTTCAAAAATGGTTTCCCCCAGTTTGACCATTTTCAAGATGATACTTGTGATGAAGTTGGTCAGTCGTTTGGACTGTCATTTCCTCATGATCCTGATCCTACCACTAAGAGTCCACTGTCGTTTGGTGTAATTCAGGGTAGTCATTCCCTTTCAAATGGCAATTCTTCTGCTTCTAAGCCCTCCTCAGGGGCTGTGAAGCTGGAGCTCCCTTCACTCCAATATCCAGAAACTGATTTAGGCAGCTGGAGCACTTCTCCTCCGCCGCCCTTACTGGAATCAATTGATGCTTTTATCCAATCTCCCCCACCTGTTGGTGCATTTGAGTCAGATTGCGCTTCACCACGTAATAGTGGCCTGCTAGATGCTTTACTCCATGAGGCAAAGACTCTCAGTAGTGCAAAGAATCTTTCTTCTGACAAGAGTTCAAATTCATCTAGTGTTACTCCTGGTGATATTGCTGACAGTTCCACTTTGAACATTTGCGAGACAGAATGGGAAGACTATCGTGACCCGATTTCTCCATTGGGTCATTCTGCTACTTCGCTGTTCAGTGAGTGTACTCCTATTAGTGCGAGTGGAAGTTCATTGGATGAACCGCCGCCTGCTGAGACCTTTACTGGTGAGTATCTTAATCTGTGAGACCTGGAGACGAATGGGTTTGATAATAACATTGTAAAGTGATTCATGAATTATTCTCGATATTTTTAATGCAGATACATTTTTTTTATTAGCAGTTGGAAGCGGTATTGTCCTATTGTTCGTAATTTATAGTCCTTTTAAAGTAGTTTTCATGGGTTTATTTTTTATTTAAATTTTTTTTGGAACATTTCAAATTACAAACACTTCCATTTCTCCTTTGGTAATATGATAGCATTTCTGATCGATTTGTTTTCTGTGAATATATAGAAGATTGTACCTCATATTTCTAATTTGCAGGATAAGTGCTGTGCTGCCTCTTGTTATGACGTATATTGCTTTTGATTGTTCTGCCAGGGTGCAATGTGAAACCAGAACCGGTTGACCAAGCTTGGACCCCGGATAAAGAAAAAGAAACTACACCTCAGTTGGATTACACTCGTCCCGATGCTTTACTTGCCTCAGATTGGCTTGAGCACAGTACTGGGTTTAAAGACCAAGGCATGACAGATAGTATTGCATCAATTCTTGGTGATGATTTGGCGACTGACTACAGGCACATGGCTTCAGGAACTTCTATATCAAATCAAGTATGGGGTCTTGGTTCTTGTCTGTGGAACAACATGCCTGCTGTGTGTCAAATGTCTTCTGATCTTCCTTAAGAAACCAGTCTGTCAATTGTATGAACCTGAAACTTTTGTCACCTAATTCGTGCTGATCATTTGTTAACTATGTGGGGAAGTGAGTCCTGGTCTAAGGAAGGTCAGTTGCAAGCAATGCATGAGTCATGGTTGTTTTTTGCTTGTGGTTTTCACTTGGTTTCTTTTCAAACAAAGCAATGCATGTATGCCTAAACAGAACCATATTGAGGTATACAATTGCATGCAGGCTTTTGCTATGATTGTAGAATAACTATGCATTTGGAACGTTCTGATACAATGGAATCTGGTTAGTTTGTTTTATGTTTTGTTTTGTTTACATGAAAATTGTTCTATATTGTCTCTTCCCTTCCTCTCTATATAGCAGTTTTCTTTATTCAATTTTACTGTATGTTGGTTTGTTTTGTTATTTTAACCCAAAGAAAAAAGTGTATATAGTTTTCCCACTCTGTCTAGTACTCAACATGGTGCTTTTCTAGATGCATATATGTTACACGCAACATCTTTTAGGTTGCGTTGGGATAAGCCTATAACACGGAAAGGAATTGATGAGAAATCAAATAACAATGAATAGGCCTAACACGGTCGGAGGAGAGTTTATGGGGCCGCATGTTGAATACGCGATAATTTTTTGTAGAGGTGGAAAGCCCAATGCTACAGACTTTTTTCAGTCCAAGAAAGAGAATTTGGGCCGTTAGCATTTCAAATCTGCATTGATATCAGACAGTGTACTATTTCTTCCCATTGTTAGCGAATTGGCTGTAGAATTCTTGGTGCGAATAGAAGGAAGTTGGACCTACTAAGCTTCAAAAGAGATTTTGCCACTCCACGTGTTTATTATGTAACAAGAACGCCAACTTCTGTTTCTTGATGCAACTGATTGCCCTTCATTGAAATCTTAAGAAAAATACACGACTTTGTTTGCCAAAATTAAAATTACAAGTCCTTAAGTGATAACTTCATGAAAGTACAAGAAAACTAATAGAGAATTGTAGAGAGGAGTAAGATGTAGACAATGACAATATAAATTGTTCTCAAAATTTGTCTCTTTTATCTTTGATAAACACCTAATTATAGGCTTACAACCATAGAAATTTAATCCACAAATTGTAGGTTACAAACTACTAATTACAATAGTAAGGGCATAGGAACAAAACATTAACAAGTGGAGGTTTATGGTGGTCATCCACCTTTTATATACTTCTGGGACGGTCCATTGATTTTGAAGGCCCTGAGTAAAAATGAAAAATTAGGCATTTTTTGTTTAACACTTACCTCATTTTGAACAAAATTATAATAAAAAGTTTCAAACTTAAGTGGTAAGTAGGTTAGTTTAAGGAAAAAAGGCTCATTATATGAAAGATAAAGAAAAAGGGCAAAAAAAAGGTCCAAAACAAAGCCCCAAAAGCATTAGTTTAGCACATAAAATTCTTTTTTTGGCTGGTATACTTATTGGCCTAAGAGGCCCCCTTTTTTTCGGGGCCTTATGCCGTCGCCCAGCCCGCACACCATGTGAGTCGGGTCTGATATACTTAAAACATTCCCTGTTGGATATCCACCATATAATGATGTGGTTGCCCATCAAACACCTTGCTTGGAAAGCCCAATGAAATAAAACTTAAGCATAGGGAAAAAGAGTACAACATTTTTTTGGACCATTAATATGGTGTTGAAAGCACTCAATGTTGCCCCTCATTAAAACCTTGCTACAAAAAAATCTTTGAGAAAAAAACCGAGTCACTAGGAAAGAGTACAGTGCGCATATGTCCTATATTTGGAAAATTGTTGGATGCTCCTTTAATAAATCACTTCACCTGATTACAACAAACTTGAATTATTTAATGACACAAATGATATTCGTATCACATTTATCTTTTGTAGAGTGGGCTTCGTAATACTCTAATAAAAAAATTGCTTCAACATTGTCATTGGAAGATATATGTAACATGTTCATTATAAATCATTTGTATCCCTGCCAAGGCTAGAATAATACCAAAAAGAGTGTTGTTAAACGAACCCTAAAATTAACTGAGTACACCTTACTAACAAACTATTTATTGAATTTGTCACATCCCGGGATCGGCTCCGTTGTAGCACGATATTGTTCGCTTTGGGCCCCCCTTTCTGCCCTCACGGTTTTGTTTCTGCGAGCTCACAAGCAACTTCCCAGTGGGTCACCCATCCTGGGATTGCTCTGGCCCCCAACTCGCTTAACTTCGGAGTTCCCATGACTTTGAAGCTAGTGAGCTCCCAAAAGGCCTCGTGCTAGATGGATGCGGGTATGTACATATAAGGCACATCAACCCCTCTCCGTTGGTCGATGTGGGATCTTACAATCCACCCCCCTTAGGGGCCTGACGTCCTCGTCGGCACACTCGCACCACACGGCAGAGTGGCTCTGATACCAAATTATCACATCCAGGGATCGGCTCCGCTGTAGCACGGTATTGTCCGTTTTGGGCCCCCCTCTCTGCCTTTACGGTTTTGTTTCTGGGAGCTCACGAGCTACTTCCCAGTGGGTCACCCATCCTAGCATTGCTCTGGCCTCCAACTTGCTTAACTTCGGAGTTCCTATGACTCCAAAGCCAGTGAGCTCTCAAAAGGCCTCGTGCTAGATGGATGCGGGTATGTACATATAAGACACATCAACCCCTCTCCGTTGGTCGATCTGGGATCTTACAGAATTACTAATTTACCCTAATATAAAATGACCAAAAAGGATATATTGAATTGTGAAACAAATGTAATTTTAATAAGTACACCTTACTCACCATATTCAACCCTAATCAAACGTAAGTGAAAAACCCTACTTCCAAAAACCTAAACATAATAGCGGCCAGTTTTGAGTTCAAATATTTGTTATCCCATATATAACCTATCATTTTGAACAATATAAAATTATTTCCAGGAAGTTGATGAGTACGACTCTTTTACAAAGGAAATATGGAGAGCAATAGCTATTATAGTACTTATATTCAGAGAAGTGGGCAAAAACGTGATGAATGTGGAATTTTTTTTATAAGCACATGTATGTTAATCGATTCCTTTTTCCAGTCCAAAATGTATGAATCAAATACTTTTTAACTAGATATGCCATCAAGAAATATATGAAACAATATGTTTGTAATCAGGGCTGGATATTAACAATGCCTAGTCTTCAATTGCAGGGATGAATACTCAAGAAAGTAAAGTGATTGATTTAACCAATTCGTTGGGTATTGGATTGGGGAGTTGGCGTTTGAAATACTTGGGGCTTCCACTTTAATTCATCGATGGCAAGGTGGGTGTGGTGGTCTGATAGTGTTCGGCAACCAGCTCTTGAAAGAATTTGGTGTTGTGTGTGATAGAGTGTATTAGGGTATACTATGACTATTGTTGGTAGTTAAATAAGGTATACTTAGTTAATTTTACATTTTGATTTAAATATTAGAGGTGTACTTAGATCATAGGGTGTACTCAGTTAATTTTAAGGTTCGTTTAGCAGCATTCTTTTTGGTATTATTAGGCTATTTTCATAAAGCCTTTTGCAATATAACTTGATTATAAAAAGGGAGCTTTAGTAGTATACCCAAAATAAAAGCTGAAATTATAAAATTAAAAAAAAAAACCCATATGGAATGCACTTTAGAAACACACCCAAAAATCATTTACTATGGAAGAAATGAGTATTGAAGTTCCTATAAATTACATCTCTATCATTTATTAACTTAAAACAAGCCCAACACAAAAAACTCAACAAAAAAAAAAACCAAAACAAGTGCAACAAGCCTAGCCCAAATATTTTTTAAAAACCCAAACTTAAAAAAAAATCACAAAAACCAAGGAGTTGTCCCCACTAGGGATGGCAAAAATCTCCACGGGGGCAGGTCCCCGACCCTAACGGGGGGAGATTTCGGGGCCAAACGAGTATCGGGTACGAGGATCCCCGAACTTGAAAAATCCCCGACGGCTATGGGGAGGGGATGGTATTGGTGTTCCCATCCCCGAACCTGACCCTATAATATATATGTTTATATTTAAATAAATAAATATATAATTATAATATTTATATTTAACTCTAAGTTAACATCCCTCTCCTAATTCTTCCTAATCTTCTTTGGATTTTCATATTGATGTGATTTTGAATAGTTGAGTTGAACTTTATAGTTAATTTGAATGTGTTGAATGATAATTTAATATGAAACTTAATGTTAAAATGTATAATAAATATTTTTTATGTTTTTATGTAAAAAAAATCGGGGATTCGGGGCGAGTATGAGGGATAGTCCCCCGACGGGGACGGGGATGGGGATTCCCCGAAATCTATTAAATGAGGATTGGTTCGGGGATGGGGGCGGGGATTAGGGATGACAATTTTCCCCGCGGGTAAGGGTCTTCTCGGGGATTCGACCCTAATGGGTCAGGTATGAAGGACAAAAATCGGGTATGGGGGATGGGTATGAGGAATTTTTTGAGTATGGTGTTAAGGGAGGGGCGGGGATGATATTTTAATCCCCAACCCGAACCCTCCCCGTTTAGAATATATATTAATTTTTTGATGAGGTATATATATATATTGCCATATATAAATATGCTATTAAAGTGATTGTACCGACTAAGTTTTGTATTTTATATTATTATATTATATACTTATATAATTTATACAAATCTTAAGCCACACTACTTTATTTATTTAGTTAACTTCCAATACATATATAAACATTCTTATATTGTCTTCTAAGTATATATTATATATATTTATTATCTTGAATTAGTATTTTTTTTTTCAACAAAGTAGTTATATATTGGTTTTTTCTTCTGTAATGGGGAGGGTCGGGGAACCCATTCTCCAACGAAGGTGGGGATGGGGAATCCCCGATATGAATATTGTGGGTATGAAGCCGGGGATGGGGGAGAAAAGCTTAACGGGGATGGGGATGGGAATGCCATACCCACCCCCGATTCGACCCATTGCCATCCCTAGCGGGGATGGAGAGCGGGGACGGGGATGGTATTGTCATACCCGGCCCCTACCCGGCCCGTTGCCATCCCTAGTCCCCACGACCCTTCCTTCTCCACTGAACATCTACAAACCATTTCATAAAAGTACATTGTTAATAGGCCTCATCATTTGGCCCGCGGGCTCATGGGCCGATGGGGGCCCGCCCAGCCCATCGAAAAAAAGCCCGGCCCGCCTTAGGCCGGGCTAGGCTTAGGCTTGAGTGTTTGAAACCCGGCCCGGCTCATAGGCCTGGCCTGATTAGGCCCAAGAATGCCCGGCCCGGCCCGCCCACAAAAGCCCAGCCCGTTAGGCCCGCATATATATATATATATATATGTATAAATAAGAGTTTAGATTTAGGATTATATCACTTAAATCACATATATAATTTGTTTCATTTCATTTACTTTTCTTTACTCATTCCTAGTTTATAATTGGATGATTAGCACATTAATTTAATATGTGTCAATTATTAATACAACAATTATATATATATATATAAGATGAACAACATATCATATCACCAAATATAATCATATCACGAAACATAATCGTACCACCAAATATAATCATGCTTTTCTTGAACACATCACCAAACATTTGCATATTTATTCATACCATCCTTTAAAAACAATATTTTTTTTATACTTATTATTTTTTAAAATTATTTCTTAAAATGTATTACGGTCTAATTATGTAATAACCTCAAAAATAATACTTGGTTTTATTATTTTTGTAGAAAATCTTATTAAGTTGTGTGACTTTATTAGGTGTTTTATGAATTTGGTTTGATGTGAAAATATTGGAATTAAGTGAGTTTAATCTCAAATTTGGACTAAAATGTCCTTATGATTAAGTTTATGATTTTTTTCGATTGAAGTAGGCCCATTTTGGCCCGGCCCAGTCCGATGGGCTTTCTCAAGCCCGGCCCATGGGTCTGGCTTGGGCTTTCAATTTTCTAAAAAAACCTGGCCCAGCCCGGCCTGTAATTTTCTCTCTCCTCTTTAAAGCCCGGCCCGGCTCGGCCCAAGCCCACCCGGCCCGGCTCATTGACGAGCCCTAATTGTTAATACCATTTCATACAAAAAATTCAAAAAAGCCCAGAAGACATCTGATATCCTTTGGAGAAACCACCTCCAATTGTCCATAGTTTCACCAGATACAATCGCAAAAGCAAAAATGAAATACCTCTACAAGAAAAAAAAAATACGCTGTTAATACTATGTCATAGAATTACACTATTAATACTATGTTGTAGAACTATCTTCCTAGTAAAATCATATTCTGCATATCATAAACTTCAAGTGCACAGCTATATATAGAGCAAAATATAGAGCATTCTTTGTTATTGAAAATTTGTTAATACTATGTACACTGTTAATACTATGTCATAGAAATCAACTCAGTTGCAGGGTATGAACAATATAACAACTGTTCATACCACTTACTGGAAGTTAACAACTACATCATTTCATTTGCATAATAGGCACGCTAAAGAATCCAAACAATACCAAACATCGAAACCAAGTCAACACTAAATAGTGTTTTACGCATTGAAATCACAAAGAACCTAGATCATTGAAAATCTAAATCCAAGAACAGTAATTATCAAATTTCTTTTCTTTTGTTCAATTTTCTCAATAACCAAACATTAGATATCATACACAAATAGACTCATCCCAAAATTCTAACTACCACCAACTTTAGCACCGTCGGCGCGCCAAAGAATGAAGAATCAAATTGAATCACCATACCACTATCGCAAAAACCTCAATTCAATCATACGCTAAGCAAACACAGAAATTAACAAAAAAAAATATGAGAAATTAAAAATTTCACAGTAACCTCTAAGAGCTTTTGCGTATGAGAGACTATGAGTAGTTCTTCAGAGAATCTCTCTCATGGCGGCGTATTTGTACTGAGATCGATGAATGTTATCCAACGATCATTCTAAGTACAAGCCTTCTATGTCAGGCTCATTCCTCCAGAGGAGTTCTTAGCTCTGTCTCCGTCCGCGTTAAGGTTGTTGTGGTTGACATCGCTCAGATTCGACAGCGTTGGAGAAGGAACTGTAGGCGTGTCGTTGGCCAACGGAGATTGAGACGGAGATGATTGCGGTGGCGTCAGAGGTGAAGAAGGATGGTGGGTTCATTGGAGCGCCCAACGAAGATGGAGGAAGGGAAATCAGTGATGGAGTTTTGGGTGAAGGTGAATCAGTGGCGAGTTGCGGCAATGGAGTCAGCAAGGCTTGTGGTGGAGATGACGAAGATACAATGGAGAATTGGACTATGAGAAAAGCCAGAAGTAGAGCTTGATGAACCTCACCATTATTGAAGAAGAAGAAGAAAGTTTGAGATGCTTGTTGATGAAGATTGAGTTGATTAATAGACAAAGTAAAAGGGCAAAATAGTAATCCAACATAGCTGTTGAATTTAAGAAATCGACAACTGTCAATTTTTGGGTTTATTTTGGGTGTCTTCATATACATTGAATGGTATAGGATTTCTTATAGAATTATGTCTAGGAATGAATATTTAACTAATTTTTTATTATAAAAATTCTTAAAATAACTTTACGTGGTCTCTTTGATGCCAAAATAATATCATAAGTAAAGCTTATACTTTTTTTTTTCTTTCTAGTGTTAGGGAAAAAAAATTGCATAACCAACCATTAATACGAATTGTTGTATGTAGCAGCAAAATTTAATATTTTTAGAAAAACCTAAGAAAATAATATGATATAAATTAAAAAGATCAAATGTCAAACATGACATATGTATAAATAAAGTTCGTCCAAAAAAAAAAAAAAAAAAAGACATATGTATACATAAATAAAATATGATCAATTGCCATGGAGAGGTACAGGCTCCCAAGTACAACCCGAAAAGCTAGATTAACTTTAATGATGGTGAGTGGCGATCATTTTTGTTAAATGCCCATATCATCCCTAGAGCCCTCCACCACTCTTTGTTAACACACAAAGGAAAAAGAAAGGCACACTCACCATTATTCTGGATATTCTTTCTTCTATTCAGTACTTGCAGAACTACCCAATGGCGATTGCTCAGAAACTGTGGAAAAGCTTGACGTCTCTGAAGAAGTAGACTGATGATGCATGTACGCTAATGTGGGAGTAACTTCTATGTTGATATAATCACCATGATCACCATGTGATTCAGAAGAGCCTGGCATGCTTCCAGCTGATTCAGATTGTGCTGGTGAGAAGTCTCCAATGCTACAAACTGGGTTTGCATCATTCAAGTAATTCAAAGCATTAACTACCTGCATTTGTATCAGAACAAGAAAACAAAACAAACCCATCAGATTTCATTTGCCCCAGGTAGGTTCCTATCAAACTTTATGGTATAATGTGTTGATTTATTTTAATTTAATTGTTCCTTGTGAATGATGAGCGAAGAGAAATGCCCAGATTCTGAATACCAATTGATGGGATAATGCTTTTTTATTATTATTTATATGCACCATATTTATTGTTAGCAAAATAGGAGATGCTAATTATAAGTGTCATACGCATATAGCAGTTCGTATTCTAATATTTAATGTTCATCTTTATGCTAGTTCCACTGTTTATCTATATGCATTGAACTTGTGTCCTAGTTTTTATTGTGTTAAAGGACTTGATGATGCAGACATACATATAGACATTAACCAGAGTCTACATAGTCAGGTGGACATACAGTATCCATAGTTAATCTCTTATGGGGATCCCTGCTGAGGCATTTTTCGGCTACCCGAACCATCCAATAGAGTTGGTGAACATCGTGGCAATCCACATTCTTGGGGTCGATTAAATCTGGGTAGTTCCTTTCTTTTAATAGTGGTCTTGCCTGACAAGAAAGTTACAGAACTGTCAATTCAAAATAATAAGGAAATGTGAAGTCAAATAATAGAAGGCTGCTCCTTTCTTCTTTTTTTCTTTGATTATTAGTATTTAGTGTTTCCTTATGTGACATGTCACGAGCAGTGGTGGGTAGGCTATCAGGAATTGAAGTAACACAGATCTCATTTCCAAAATTTTGCATTTCCTTCTTTATTTTTTATCCTGTTTTCCTCCCAAAGCTATCAAACATAACCTGCTTTTAAGAAATTTTTTTAAAAATTTTTTTTTTTTTTATAAAGAAAGCACTAGAAAGATTACAAGATGGAGTGTGAAAACTGAAGAGAAGACTTTCATTTGGTGGTTGAAGTCAAGAGCAGAGTGTTCTCCTGGTGAAGAAGAGGGATTCTCTAATTAATAGAAGTTAATGCAAATTGTAACAGCCAGAGTATATCTGTAGCTTGTTTTCGGTGTCGCAGATGTTCGCTAAACCCCTTTTTTATTTTTCAGTAGCAGTTGGTGTAAAGTTGGGATTCTGTGGTACTACAGGCAGGTGCTTGTTAGTTGTCTAAATGTTTCTTTTTGTGGTGAGTGATTTTTCTAGTTCATTAAAGGATACAAGAATAGGAAAGAGAAGACGAACCTCAACAACCACAATAATATGAACTCCCCATCTTCTCATCAGCTCATGCATGTTTCAGTGTGTGAGAAAGGTGGGTAACAGCATAAATTAATATCTTGGTGTTTCTTCTTTGTTAGGTTGAGTACCATTATATGTTTATGTAAGAGTATATATACTTCAAAACAATTTATGGTATAGAAGATCTTACCCATCCCACTAGACTTTTTCCTCCAAGCTTCTTGTCAGTAGGCCTCATTCCTGTGATAAGCTGTAATAGAATGACCCCAAAAGCATAAACATCTGTCTTTCTTGACACTTTACCATTTTCTGCATATTCTGGTGCCAAATATCCCAGAGTTCCGACAACTCTTGTTGTATCTGATGTTCGATCTGAGTCTTCATGTTGACTTCTTGCAAGGCCAAAATCTCCTAACTAATGCATAGAAAATGTTAGATGGACTATGGATGTGGTTATTTTGTTTACACCATGGGGATTAATTTAAGGGCATCGAATAAATCCTATGTGCACTCTGGCTAAAATGCTTTTGCTAAAAATCCAATGCACTTAGAGGAGGGATTACCAAATTACCAAATAAACATATTCTGGAAATATTACGGTAAGAATTGAATTTGAGTCACAGAGCACAGAAGCTGTTATAGATCTATTTTCCCGGATTGATCCATGTAACTACTTCATGATATCAATAGACATATTGGATTGTAAAGCTGATATTGAATATTCGGTTCAGTTACCAGGGATTCATAATCATGTGTCACGAGGATGTTGTTTGGCCTCACGTCTCTGTGGATGATGTTGTTTGCATGCAGGTATTGTAAGCCTCTTGCAGCTCCAGTAGCAATTTTTATCTTCTTATCCCAACTAAGAGGTCTTCTGCTGTCTTCTGTATAAATTTAGAGAAAGTTGCTCCAGGGTTAGACTTCTCTATTCTGCAATATTAAGGAAAACACTTGATGTTTTTAAAATTTTGAAGAATTCAAAATTGTTTTGTTTCTTCTAAGCTTGTTTCCTTCTTACTTAATAGATGTTTATCCAATGAACCATAGCAAACGTATTCGTAAACAAGGAGCCTCTGGTTTCCTTCCGAACATGACCCTAACAGCATCACCAAATTCTCATGTCTTGCCTTGCTGAGTACGTGTACTTCAGACTCAAATTCCTTCTCTCCTTGGGAGCTTGCATTTTTATGTTGCTTAACAGCAATCTTCAGTCCATTCAGATCTCCTTTGTAGACGGAACCAAATCCACCTTCAGACAAGAAGTTCCTTACGGAAAACCCGTCTGTAGCAGCTAGGAGCTCTGCATAAGTAAAATCTCTCTTCCATCCAATTGTTGGCCGCTTGTTCTTGCAAACTGTGCAAATTGAGTTTTTAAATTCTTCATCTGTTTGACATTCTCCTATCCAATCATCCTTGTAGCTATGCTGTTTATATTCATCTGGGCTCCCAGCATTATCTGTTTCCTTTTGAACCCTTGCTTGACTCTCAGCAATTGGAAATGGGGAATGCTCTCCTGCTTTTCCCCTTTCAGTATTTGTCGTGCTTTCTTCCTCTTGATAATGGCAGGGAAGACAAGAAGTTAAGGTTTCAGTATTCCCCACACTTGACATTCTAGTTGTCAACAAGGGCTCGCTTGATGAGGTAGATTTTCTATGGTTAGGCCATGGGTGTCCACTACCATCACCATCTTGTTCTTTTCCAGAACTGGTCATTCGAAGACTTGAAGATCCTAAAACAATGTGCGCTCTTAATCAAGTTCTTGCATTTGGTATTGAGCATAAGCAATGTGGAATTATGTAGATAATATAGTGAAAAATAACATTCCATTATTTGTTCTGGGCTGCATACTACACCGAGCTTGGATATAAGCTTCTACAGTGGACTTTAATATATTTTTTTTATCAGGCCAAAAGAATTAGATGTCCTATGCCCTTCTTTTTTAATGCCTCTCTTTCTATTTTTTTTCGTTTTTTCTATTATGCTTTTGCAGTCAGACTTGTTGAAAGTCAGATTTTTTGCAATTACACCTGTTAGACATGGTGATCATTTACAGAAATTAGAAGTAGATTTTGTATGTGTTATTTATAAGCTGCAGATCAATAAATTTACTATATAAAATTGTCTAATCTATCCAATTTGAAACTCTGAGTCCTAGTCCCTGAGATAAATTGTGACAGAACTTCTTACTTTCAGGAGAAAGTTCCTCGTCTGGGCTTCCTGGTATCATTTCATCATATTTTACATGGTGGTCTTTGCTGCGTTTTTTGGTGACTGATTTGCTCCGTCTTTCGGTGACTTCTTTGCTTCTCCCAAATGGCTTTGGCCCTCTCAATTTCTCAACATAATTGTTACGTTTCATCCTCGATATACCACATGACAACTTCTCCATGAAAAATTGCTTGTCTTTCTTCATCTGCCTGCATGAACAAATTAGAAAGGAGCTTTCACATTGTAGTGTCTCGTTGTTTTCAGATGGCAGTTTGTTTGATAAGAAACATTATTTTAGTTTACAAGGTTTGGAAGTTTGTAAGGAAGTATAAAGCTTCATCAGTAGTGGCTTCAGAAATTAGAAAATTGGTGAAGTTAAATGATTTCACACAGAACCATATGTTTTTCACCTCCCAACTTGTATTTAGCTATGGAGTTGCAACATAAATTTGTCATACGACAATCATTTGAACACTTTGACTGCCTAAACAACCTTAACACTGTTAGAATTAGAGCATTCATCCCAAAACCAATTGGCAGTGGGTGGAGAGATTGAGGGCATTATATATTATTTGGAAAGCCTTCATGTTCTCAATGTTCAAAAACTACACTTTATTTTTTTTTTACAATACTATATTATTTTGACCTTCAAGTCAATGTGTTTAGCACCTCCAACTAATTCAAGCTCAAGGGTGGATGAAAATATCATCTTCCAAAGTACTTGAGACTGAACTACTGGCAACCACCGTGTATTTTTAGAAATTATTCTCAGTGATCTATGTTTGTTGTAGATTTCTAATGAATTGGTATATGGGATATGATTTCATGAACTTGAAACCATAACTATGATCTCTTGAATTTGAAATCATAACTACTATTGGAATTTCAATAAATCACCAATGATTGACTGCTTGATAACACAAATTCATTAGATGGATAAGTTATTTTTATTTTTATATTTCTGTTAGATTTTGGCTTTTGAACAATTTTACTTATCTGTATTAATTTATTGTGCAATGTGAAGAGTACACTTCAAACAAGGTTGGATGAGTATCGTTGAACACAATTCAAGCAGAACAATTTCCAATTCTTCAAATATTTTAATGACTGACCTGTCAAGAATCACCCATGATGCCCCTAATCTTATGGCAGCCTCCACAGCAACCATCTTGGGAGAGGGACCAGCAATCACCTCCATGTTGAACTCAACCTGAGAAATTTCATCAGAAAACTGATCCTGTCATCGTTCGATTGACATATTAGTTTAATACAAAAGTACTCTGTCAGCATATGATTGACAGATGATTCCTCTACTCTGTTGCACTGCAGGCTGTGAGCACTCTATCAAATTCTGAAAAAAATAAAGTGTATGTTTTCCAACACAAGATGCACTGGTATGATAGTATAGCAGTACTTAGATGAATTAAATGGATCAATTTATCTGAAACAAATAGCAGGTAATCTCCACTTTGTAACAAATAGTGGCTGCAATTCTTATCTGACCTTTGCCCTTTCACATTGCTGAGAAATCATTGTTATCTCCTCTTTGTTACGATACTCCTCCGCTTTCCTCTCGAGCTCTTCTTCCATGACTTTCTGGTTCGTTCCGAAAATAGACCTCGAGTTCATCTTGGTCCTGTATCCCACTGAGAAGGACAGAAAAGGTGGGAAATTGGGTGTTGGGGGAAATGAAAAGTTAGCAAAGTCTGTTCTGTGTGATAGAATCATACAACTAAGATTTTATGTGTATCATATTAATTGGTGCTTATGTTTACCATACTTTCCAAATTCTTTCTTCCTTTATTAGAAAAACAAAAATTAAATTCTTACACAGTCTGCCAGCTGCCATGAAAGATAACGTACTAGGGTTATTAACCTGGTGAAGAACTGCAAGAAGTGTAAGTTCATCCCCAGGCTTAAGCAATAAGCCTTGCAGGACCCATTCGATTGCGCTCGAACTAACAATGTCTTTGGATGCATCCTGGATCACCACTACTTTCTGAACTTCTGCTGCCATGATTTTTCTGACTGGAAGTAGTTCTTCTCCCTATGAATTTTCAATATGATGATACAATGCAGAAAAGAGAATCGACAAATGAAGCACCATATGGTACGTATGTTGCAGTCGTTTCCAAATTAACGCTTAGTTTTATGTTGTAAGTAAATTTCTCCATTGTGTCATGTACATTACACATCTATATGGATCTTATAGCATTGGAAATCTGTATGTCCAATCTAGTGAGGAAGAAACTAACACAAATATCTGTCTGATGGTTATGAGTTGAGAAACAAACACTTTAGGAAGGCCTAGTGGAAGACTTAATATAGCAATTTCTAGGAAAATGAGAGAAAAAAATTTACTCAGAAAAAAGAAAAAGAAAAAAAAAAGAAGAAAGAGGATAGACAAACTATGACTCTCAAAATCAGTTCACTTTCAGTGACATTCTCCCGAGTGACTTGAAACTAGAACTAAAACGTTGAAATGAATCCTAGAAGAAATTATAGTGGTGAATCCAGTCAGGCACCTCGGATTGTTGGTTCGAGCGCATATTCGTATATCCAAGAATGGGACCTTGGGGGTTTCTTCATGCTGTGGAGACTAGGGAGAGTATTTAAGTAGTCTTTGTTTATTGTTTGTTAAAACCTATGCATGAACTGTAATATAATTGCTGGCCTCAAGCAGAACAGTTGGGATCATTGATAACAACTATGCCCTCTATGAAATCTGTTCTTGTGGTTAAGCCAATTGTTTATTCATTCTGAGAGGCCTTTGTTCAGAAGGTTTATGAAACTCTGCCTGGTTGTTGTTTGCACATGGTAATAAAATACTGAAGCAGCTGCTTAACTTTAGCTGTTTTTGCAGGATAATCTAGTGCTTTATGAGAAACATTAAAAGGGTGACTGTTGCAGATTACTAATCTGACAAGCTTGGCAAGATAGCCAAAACATTCATTTGGATTTTCTTCTGTTTGATTTGAACAGTAGATGATGACCTGGCATCATCTTATAATCAGCATTTGTGAGGAGTTAGGGAAGTTGACTTTTCATAGTTCATGATCAATTTTTTCATGACAAGTAGGCAGATAATTGAGGGAGCTAAATTAAATTGTTTTTTATTTGTGTGTCAGAATATGAATTGCAAACTCCACAAAGCCAAAAGACCCAAGATTGAGTGAGGATGCGGAAATAAGGCAAAGGAAACAAAGACTTAGATGGAGAATATGAAGTTCTTTTCCTGTACCTTCTCCTTCTACTTTTTTTTGTTTGTTTTAGATTTGATTTCTTTCAATTTTCTGTTATACTATTTTGCCATGTGGTTCATTAATCTACTATAGCATCAGCGAGACGCGCGTTCTGTGTGGCTTAAAGGTTTCTCATGTTTGCACAGTTTAGAGGTTGAATATGGTGAGTATGGTGTACTTATTTAAATTACATTTGTTTTACAATTCAATATATCTTTTTTGGTCATTTTATATTAGGGTAAATTAGTAATTCAATAAATAGTTTGATAGTAGGGTGTACTCAGTTAATTTTAGGGTTCGTTAAAAAGCACCCTAAAAATATGAAAGCAGCAAAAACAAAAAACAAAATCTATAGGAAAAAATGTTATCCGGATTCAAAATAATAAAATAAAGATGCAAATTGAGAGCGAAGAGTAACTGCCTATTTATTAAAGAGTGCTGCTATTTCCACCCCTTGTCCTATTTTCCCACTCACCTTATCTTTTCACCCATCATATAAATTTAAAAAAACATAATACTATTTTCACACCCACTATTATTTCTAAAATACCCTTTAATTATTAATTCAAAGAAAAAGAACCATCAACCACCGCCCACCACCCCTCCCTCTTCCTCTTAGTTTCTCTTCTTTTCTCTCACTCTCTCTCTTTAGAAAACAAGGAATACATAAGTTGATTGTGTATCTACCATAAGTTGACTGGGGTTCAATTGGACCTGCAATCCATATCCCACTAGCAAGTCTTATTTGCAAATCCCATCCGCTCATATAATTGATGGATTCGTGGTGGGAGGCGTCCACCAGGGAAAGTTGTGCTGGATTTGTGATGGCTGGTGGTTTCTGTACAATCTTTTATTTTTTTGATTTTTTGATTCGTGTAATTTTGAGGAAGATGGAAAGATTGAAGGATTTAGATTAAGATTACGTTGTTGATGTGAAGGAAGAAAAAGGTAAAATTTGAAAACGAACAAAAGATGTTAAATAAGATTGTTCTTTGTACATGAAAGAGAGATGGAGGAAGGAAATAGAAAAAAAGAGGGAGGAGGCAGCGGCGGCCATGAAGGGGAATTGCCATCGGGGTTGGGGTGGGAGGGTTTTTTTTTATTTTTTTTTCTTTTCATTTTTAAAATTTTATTCTAAAGGGGAATTGCCATAAGTTGATGAATGGTGAGTTCATCACATTGCTTCCTTAGTGTTGCAGTTGTGCAGGTTTGCATAGGCGATTGTTTTCTCCTATCTTGCAAGTTTCCTGAGCGTGCTTTCTTTTCTTTTTTTCCTTTTTTATTTTTAAAACTAATATATTGTGTTGTGAAAGAAAATAAATTTACTTTATATGAATTTTTAAATATGTTTTTTTTCAAGTCCTTAGAAGTAATTTTACAAAGGGATAAATTTGTCTTTAAAATTTTAAAAATAAAGTGGGTGGGAAAATAGGACAGGTGGGTGGAAATAGCAGCACTCTTATTAAATTTCAAATTGTTGTTCCCTTTTATTAAGTTATTTGAGGGACACCTTTTGGTGCCCATCACAAAATTTATTTCAACGATTACAGCCTTCTATTTTCAAGTATTTATTCATAGATCATCCTTACTATAAATTAGACAAATTGAAAAACATTAAGACATCTAATTGTGACCAACAAAATAGATGAACACGGTGGTTAAATACAACACTATAATGACAAACTATTAATTGAGTGTATAGATTAGACAACTTGAAAATCATTAAGACATCTAATTGTGATCAATAAAAGAGATGAACACGGTGCTTAAATACAACACTAAAATGACAAATCATTAATTGAGTGGTCAAATGGTTTTGAATTATAGTGATTGTTTGCAGAGATAATATTTGAAATAATATGTAAAAGATAAATGGTTCGAATCATTGAAATACAATACAGAGTGGCACCAAAAAATATATCTCAAATAAACTCATTTGAGAGGCTCTAGTATTTGTATTTTTTAAAAAATAAATTCTCCATTTTCAACTACCATGCTTGAGTTTAAACTTACTCGAAGAATAAATAAATAAATAAATCAAAGAGTATAATATGTAGCCAAAGGAGATTTGGTCATATTTATGAACCATCCCTTCATTTTGATTAAGGTTCATTTTCCTTGATCCTATAAACAAAGCTAAAATATTGATATGCCAAGTTGCCGACCATTCATGCCAACTGCCAAGCTATGAATTGAGAGTAAAGGTGACTTGTTTTGCTAAAACTAGTTTTTTTATTTTTATTTATTTAAGATGTTACTGAATATTTGTTTTCCAGTTGTAGTTCAAATCTTTTTTGTCCTATAAAACTCTTTATATATCATAGAAAAGGGTGAAACAAAACTAAATAATTACCAAACGTAGTGATAAACGAGAACTTAATCTCCTTCAAGCTCTAAGAGGACTTCATGAAATATATTTCTCAAAGCGACTAATAAAAAGTAGGAATGCTAGCTATCTTCATTTTTGCGGTCTAATGGTTATTGGAAACATTTGATTCATCTAGTTATTTGACAAGTTAGATGACTAAAAGATTTCATAAATTTTTTTCTTTTCATATATGATTTGTGAAAGTGACTTATAAAATGAATGATTCGGATCATGAAACCCCATGCGGGATGAGAGAGAAGGTAAATTATCTTCTATATTAGACTCCTTGCTCAATTTCTTCAGCAATTTTTATTGAACATGTGTTTAACATTGTATCCTAGAACTGTCTTTCATGATGAACCATCATGCTTACCAAGTTTTCCCATAAGACAAACTGACAAATGTTATAGCTTTATTTAATAAAGTAATTAGTATTCTAATTATATTTTAAACCACTTTTGTAATAGCAGGTACTGGGTTGGCTGGCAATGGGTTGTGTCGGGATAATAAACATGTCAAGAATGCTCAACCCAAACCTGACCCATTTAATAATCGTGTCGTGTCGGGTTTGGGTCGCCTTAAATAGGTTATTAAATAGGTTACCTGGTTAATAACCTGTTTAATAAAAGTGGTAGCAACTAATAAAGCAACATCGCTATGTACAAAGAACTATAAACTTTGACTACCTGTGACTAAATTTCATAAATAATAACATGCATGTTACAAAACTCACAAATGAAAAAATTTAAAGAAGAAAAATAGAGAGAGGAGAGAATATAAGGAAAAGAAAGAAAAAGAGAGAGAGAAAAGAGAAAAGAAAAAGAAAGAAAAAAGAGAGGAGGCAAGGGGTTTTGAACCCATGTCCTCATTTAAAACCCAATAGCTTACCAACACTCCACCAAGGGTCCTTCTATTTTAAAGGAATAATTAATTAATTTAATGGTTACGATTCCAGTTCCAGCTAACAAACATAGATTTTAAAAACAAAATTCATATGCAAACATTTATAATAATTAATAAATTCAAACAATCCAAAGATAATGAAAAAAATCAAACACCATAACAAATATTGATTTTATAAAACAAAATTCGTACGCAAACATGTATAATCAACAAATTCAAACAATTCAAAGATAACAAAAATAATCAAACACCACAACAAATTACCTAGGATTAATATTACCCAATTATTAATTGTACGGGTTTGGATCGTGTTTTTTCCGTGCGGGTTTCGAGTGGTATAACGGGTCGTATATGAAATTGTTACCCCTTGTATCCTAGGATGTCATCAATAAATTTGATATAAAATGGTTTTGTTTTGTCTCATAATTTTATTGTTCTAACAATTGTCGTCTATAAATTTTAAATTCTAGAATCTTCTTTATTGACGTGTCTTACAATCTTCGGATTGATTATTTATATCGGAATCAGATAATCTCGAAATTACAGGTAGTACATTTCAACATTAGTAAATATTATATCTCATCCATTATGATCAAACGTTTGTTGATTGGACACCAAAATTAATCTAAGACATGGTTTTGAAATCATTCTCTTAACGCAACCAAATTGTCAAATCCATTATGAAAGATTAATAAGTCATCACTCTCCAATCAAATAGTCTAACTCATGTTGTTGGGAACAACGTTAAACTTGACAATGAGAGACAAGCTCATGAGTCCACCATTTCAAAAATGGTTCATTCTTCTTAAGCTAGAAATTATTAATATTCTTTGGTCTTACTTCAGCTAGAAATTAAGAAGGTGATTGGCGACATTCATGGCAAGCCAATCGAGCATACAAAGGGAAGCGGCTTCCAAAGACTATTTAATTGTGTCTAGGTTCAATTGAAAATGTACAGTCATGGGATTTTGTATCAAATTATTGTTTCTAGTGGAAATAAAAATATCACATTTTTAGCCAATGAATTCAAATGGAAACACAATCTTTTTATTGGTTAACTTTCATGTTTTAAATGAATTAAGTCACCTAAATAAACATGAGGGGCCTATCTTATGAATGAGTCCATTACTTGAAGTAAGGTTCATTATCCTAGGTTGTATAAATAGATAAGGTATATGGTGATAAGTAAGGTATAAAATATTGATAGTCCAAAAATATGGAAATTTTATGGAAATATCGGGATATTATTGATATCGATAAAAATAGAATGAAAACCACGGAAATTGTAAGAAAAACTTGGAAATTTTTCTTGAAACTTTGGAGGATGTTTATTTAGTCAATTATCTATTACTTTATCACACAAAATTAGAAGAAAATGCATTGTATGATGGGTTTAACTGATTTAAATTGATTTTATAGCGAGTTGACAAACACTGCGAATGTAGAAAATATGTAGTAATTAATGAAAGAAGATTAAACACACCATAATTATTTATTTATAATGATTTACTACAATATTTTACACTTTATACATTGCATGGTGAGAGACATGAGTGATTTAGTACCACATAGAATTTCTATAAGGTTCAAATTTGAGTTATTTACACTAACACGTCCTGGGGTTTTCCGTTTTTTTCACAAAACTCCTTGAGGTTTTAGAAATTACAAGAACACCCCTTGAGGTTTTAAATTGTTTTCACAAAACTCATTTTCATTGATTTTTCATCCAAAGATTGATGATTTTATACAAAAAAAAATTCTCAGAATAACAAAGTTGGCCTTTGAGATTAGATTGCATATACTTCATTGAGGTTAATTTTGTCATTTGCATAAGTGTTTTTTTAAAATGAAATCATTAATTTTTAGACAAACAATCAACGAAAAGGGGTTTTGTGAAAACAAACTGAAACCTCAGGGAGTGTTCGTGTAATTTTTGAGACTTGAGGGGTTTTTGTGAAAACACAAGAAACCTAAGGGAGTTGTGTAAATAACTCTTCAAATTTTTCATTGTCTTCATCATCTCGATATTATCAATATTATAGCGATATTTTAGCCAAATGTTGCTAAAGTGTGAGAGAAATTATCGACGTCGATATTTTCCGATATTATCAATATTTATACGATATGTGTATGGATACGTTCCAAAATATCCTTGACTCAAAAAAACGATAATATCCTCGATATTTCATCGATGTTATCAATATTTTAGACTATGGTGATAAGAGACCATATATTCACAACTTCGTGCCTATTTGGGAGTACTTCTGGAAGGTCTAAAAACACTTTATGACAACCAAAAGTGCTTATGACAATGTTTGACAGAAAAATATAGAAGTGTTTTTTATTAGAAGCATTTTATGGAGAAGCAATTGATATGTGCTTCTTCAAGAAGCACTCCAAGAGCTTTTTCAGGAAGCACTTGAATTTCTTTTGAAAAAATTCAACATTTTTATAATCAACGTGCTTTTACTAGAAGCGCTTATGAGCATAAATACTTCTTAGAGAAGCAGTCACAAACGAGCCCATTGCAAAAAAAGAGAAAGTGACTTACTTCTGAAGGCTTTATTTTATCGTATAGTCAATCACTTGGAATCATATTTAATATATATTATAAAGCAAGAACCTCCTCTATTTGCCTTACATAAATAACTTTTTAGCACAAAACCATTACTTTTTAAAGTTCAAATTGTAAAATAAAAGAAAATATATGGTATTTTATTTAAGTCTTAAGTCATTGAATAATTTCCAGAGATAAAGTCTTCCTTACTATTTTTTTTTCCTTTTATAGGGTTACAATGGGGATAACAAATCTTATGTGCGGCAAAAAAAAGCTAGTGAGGGGACTTAGGCCTAGTTTGGGATTGCTGTCACTTTTAAAAAAGTTACTTTTGCTGTGCTTTGAAAATAATTAGCTGTAAAGTAAAGCAGCTCCATGTTTGGTAAACAATATTTTTAAAGTGCTGTTAGTACAAAAAGCAGTGTAAAAGCGTTTGGTAAATGTTAATATAAAATTGTTGTAATTGTGAATAATGACTAAAATAGACATGATGTTAAAAGTGTTATGTATTAATCATGTGGTGGTAGTTGTAGTGATGGAGTGGAGGTGGTGGTGGTGGCAGTGGCAGCATGGTGGTGGTGGTGGTGTTGGTTGTGGAGGTGGTGGTGGATTTGGAGGTTTTGGAGGAGGAGGTGGTGGATGAGGTGGTGGTGGCGGAGGATGAGGAGGAGGATGTGGTGGTGGTGGTGATGTTGGTTGTGGAGGTGGTGGTGGATTTGGAGGTTTTGGAGGAGGTGGTGGTTGTGGTGGTGGCGGTGGTTGTGGAGGTGGAGGTATAGGTGAAGGAGGAGGTGGTGGTGGAGGTGGTGGTTGTGGTGGTGGTGGTGGAGGATGAGGAGGAAGAGGATGTGGTGGCGGTGGTTGTGGAGGTAGTGAATGTGGTGGTGCAAGTGGTGGAGTTGGATGTGAAAGTGGAGGTGGTGTCATTTTTTAAAATGAATGATAGTATTTTGGGAATTAAAAAAATTCATTAAATGTTCATCTTTGCTTCTTTTGAAAGCAGCTTTGAAAAGCAACCCAAAGTCTGCTTTTAAAAGCTGCTGTCAAAAGGTCATTGCTTTTAAAATAATCGGGATATTTTCTTTTTACCAAACACCTTAAACTGCTTAACTTTAAAGTGAAGCAGGTTTTTGGCCAAAAAAAAGCAATCCCAAACGGGGCCTTAAGCTTATTTAGGTTAAGTTTCTTACCCATCAAGGACTACCTTAAACAATTTTCTTTTACATCACTCTTAGTCCATGTTAGAATACAAAATTTTTAGAGATTTATGTCACTATTCAGAGGAAAATAATAGCAATTATTCGTAGTCAAACTTATATTGGAATTTGGGTTTCTTTCCAAAAGGAAATTGCAGATTTGTTTATTCACGAATTCCATGAACCCTTGTCTTTAAAACCTGAAAATCTAGAATTTCTGAACTAGTTCAACCTTGTTGTTGTTGAGGTAAAATACCTCAAGACCGAATTGGGCTACAATCCCAGTGATAGAGCTGAGCTTGGACCCAATTGATTGAGCTGAGGCTCAAACTCAGGTGGTTGAGCTAAGCTCGAACCTAAGTGCCACATACATTTCCCACCTTAGCTCAAGTGGGTTCATGGGTCCATTGGTCCATGAATTTGGGCAGAGTCTGGATAACACTTACTTAGCCGAATTTATGTTTGATAAAAATTAGTACCTAAAAGGTACAAGCTAAAGACTTCTAATCTAAAAGAGCTAGGGTAGTTTAGATCCACCTCCAAAGAGTCTTAATCCTAGAAGGATCTGGTCATTTAAGAGCACCATAAAAAAAAGGCTCCACGACCCTTCTTGATGTTAGAAATATGCCATAAAGCCAAACATGTAATGTTGCTTTCTGGATATTTTACCATCACTAATGGGAAAGATCGTTGTTTTCAACCATGATACTAGGTATATTATCATAACAGTAAAACAACAAGTCCTTGGAATATGAAATAGTATGAGAGCTATGAAATGATATTGGATATAAGGATGCCTTTCATACTTCCACATCATTTCCTAAATGTTCATGGTCATAGGATTATCAATTGGGCGTTGATCATCCACAAAGATTGGTACACACTATATAAGCTTGATTGGGAGAATGACTAGTCTCAAGTCATTATGTGTAGAGACACTAAGATAAGTGTGTTGGTGCTTATAGTGACAAGTACACTAAACGGGATCAAACCATGAGTTCTAGGATGGTTATAGAGGTACAAATATGATGCATGTTGATGAGTAATTCGTCCAACCAGTCAGAGTGAGTCAGACTAAGTCAACGTTACCTCAAGGATAGACTTAGCTAGGTACTACACTTCTGTATGCTTTTTGGCCTTACTTGGAATGACCAAGTAAGACAGCGGTTGGTCTCTCTTCTTGAAACGAAACAAAAAATGGTCACTAAAAAGGTGTATGATGCCTAAGTCAGTCCTTTTGCCTTAAAGGAGGTTGCCAAAAGTACTGTACTCAGATATGGAGAAAGTTCAGACTAGATTTTTAGGTGAAAAGTACTCCCTTTTTATACTGAGAAAGTTGAACCTCACTCGTGTCCTATTTCAATGTGGGACTAAGGAGTCGATGATGACGTGACATCTTCTGAGTGTGTGGTTAGTGACGGTCTGACAAGTGTCTTTCCATTTTGGAAAAAAAAAACGTGCATTAGTGGAATATTATGTGGGCCTTTAATGGTCTTTCAATTTCCCATGCATGGGCCTTTGAGGGGAGGTATCTTGGTGCTAGATGTGTTGGGCTCGATCGTGTAAAACCTTATAGTGGGCCTTCCCTACCCCTTTTTGGGTCTCCTCTAGTGTAAGTGCTCGTTTGACATTGCTTATTTGGGGTGATAAGTGATTTTTTAAAATTTTTGGGAAGTCCAACCTGTTTGGTAAACTATGAGAAAATCACTTATTGTTAAAAATTACTGTGAGAGAAAGCTATAAGGGAAAGCAGCTAATGAGGTGCTTTCATTTTCTGATTATGTAGAAATGAGTTTCGAAGAGGCGCTGGGTTTAATAATTATGCGGCAATCATTTTCTGATTATGCTAGAATTAGTACCAACAATACTTTTAACAGAAAGTTTACCAAACGCCAAACTGCTTTCTCTCACAGCTGATTTCTCTCACAGCAAATCTGACATTGATTATTTTCACAGCACAACAATGCCAAACTGGCCCTAAGTTGAAAAACCATAGAGAACTCAAGAATAGTTTGATGGGCTTATCTCCATCAACACGATGGAACAACTATTTATATTAGCAAAACAAATGTATCAGTTACAAAGATTACATCGTACCCCTATATACATGGGAGCCAAAATCATACATTTGAAATACAAACAAAAACCATATTAGATTACAATTGAAGAAGTCCACACAAACTAAGACTCCTTATCCACACCCGTTATAGAGTTTGAATTTGAACAAGCAGATAAGCTTTGTCTAACATCCCCCGCAAGCAAATAGGATGAGAACTAACGGGAAGCTTGGACACCAAGTATTTGAACCGCATAATAGATAGCCCTTTGGTAAAAAGATTAGCAATCTGATCTTGTGAACAAACAAAATGAACAAGCAATTCTCGTCGAACGACCTTCTCTCAAACATAGTGATAATCAACCTCTAAATGTTTGGTTTGAGAATGAAACACAGGATTGGAAGCCATAGAAAGTGAGGACACATTATCACACCAAATATGGGGAGGAGATCAACGAAGCTGTAAATCCAGAAACAAAGAACAAAACCAAGAAAGTTCCACAACAGTATATGCAAGTTGTTTATATTCAGCCTCTGTGCTAGACCTTGACACAGTCCTGTGCTTCTTGGAACTCTATGAAACCAAATTCTTGCCCAAATAGACATAGAAACCACATGTGGAATGTTGTGAATCTGGATTTCCGACATAGTTCACATTAGAAAAGGCATGAAGTTGCAAGTCACCAAGCCGATACACTAATCCATGATCAAAGGTATGCTTCAAATACCGTAGGATTCTCTTCACTGCAGACCAGTGAATAGTCATAGGATTCTGCATGAATTGACAAACTTGGTTGACCGGATAAGAAAGATCAGGGCGTGTGATTATAAGGTACTGCAAGGCATTGACAACACTTCGATATAAAGTCGGATCAGAATAAGACTCACTATCAAGAGCACTCAGCTTCTAAACACTTGTGGTGGGGGTGGAAATAGGCTTTGCTTCAATAAATTTTGTGCGAGAAAGCAAGTTCAGTGCATACTTGGATTGCGTCAAGTGCATTGAATCAACATTGTAATCAACTTCAATTCCCAAGAAATAGTGTAGTTGTCCCAAATCCTTCATGGAAAATGAAGTGCCAAGTCATCTAATAAGTGTAGAAACATGTGTTTGGTCATTGCATGTCACCAAA